>AYEL01091638.1:0-95674 GCA_000484575.1 Olivierus martensii | reverse complement strand
TATATATATATTAAGAATATTTGTTATATATATATTAAAAAATCAGAATATTTGTAACCATTTAGAAGTGCTATTATGTTAGTGATATTTGCATGGTATTTTATCTATCTTCATCCCTTGAAATTATTTCAGATCTGAAAAAGTATTTTCAGAAATTTTATTGAATTTGAGAATTTCTTTGGATAAATTATGATGAATAATAAATAAAACAAATACACAATAAATGATAGTGTAAATTTAATAGTGTAAATTTTTTATAAATATCATATAACAATCATGCACTTGCAAAATCATAACAAAGAGACCATTATCAGATGGATTACAAACAGAAATGACATTGCCTAAAAATAAAATCATTATAGAAGCAGAGTAGAAGTAAATGGACAAAAGAGAGTGAAGGGGAAGACTTTGAAAAAAAACAAACAGAATAAGAATAAGCAAAATAATGAGTTGAGTTGAAATGTTAAACAAAACAGATACCAACAAGAAGGGGAAAGATGTGTGAACTTATTGCTATTGTATGAAAATGGTGAGGAGTTATGCAATTGCAAAAGTAAGTTTGTTTTTCTAAATTCATATTTTTTTTATTAGGAAAAACTACTATATATATTTTTACAGAAAATGAGAGAATATAAAGAATTCATTGAAGGAATATTGTTTGTTTCATTCTGGAAAATTTATAGTAGCAGACCAGATCTGCAATACTGAAATGGAGAGGATATTAAATGTGAAAGATCATTCTATTTCTAAGACCTCTTTGAATTAAAAATTTGTTCATTTTGTATCTTCAGTGATTGCATTTTTATTTATAATGACTCATGTTTGTTAAGAACCATTTTATGCAAGAAAATAAATATGTATTCTTAAATACTTGATATCATTTACTTGCACAAATTTTATGGTAGAATAACTGCATTATGTTTTTGATTGGACAAAGAATATTTTGTATGGAGAATATTCAGCATATAAACTTAGTGTATGCCTTACATTAAAAATGTCTTTTGATTTTATTGAATGCTATTGTTTCTCTTCCAAAGCATACCATTTTTAAGGTTATCTAGTTGTTCTTTAAAAATTCCTTTTTACCCTTCCTATATAAATTTTTTACTATCATTTAATTGGTTTTTAATGTTTTTTTTGTATGCTGATATTTATATATTAACTACAAAAAATTCAATAAATTGTTATGTCAGTTTAAATCATCATGTTCTGTTATCTTTTTTGAAATGTCACATTTATAACTGAAGATTTTTAAGTTATTTAATCTTTAGTTATAAATTTTTCATTCAATTATATTTTTTTAAATGAAAGAATTAAACTAAATCAAAATGTTTCTGCAATTTAAATTTATGTATATGTTGACCATATTTTTGAAAGCGAAATCAGGAACAAATAGATTCTCGATCCAGTTAAAACAGAGGTATTCGAATGAACAGGCTAAACATTTAGCAGAACACAACCACATGGTAACAGTCTAATCACTAAGCCTATCAAATGATTAAATTATCGTACGGCGTGAGCAAGGACGACGAATGAGGCTGACGACTCGAATGATAGAGGCGGAGAACAACATCGAATAAATTCAATAGCTTCTAAATTATCGTACGCAAACTTACAAAAACTTTTATCAAAATATAGCATCTAAGAAAAGATATAATAAATTTCAAAAGACAAAAACGTACCAACTATGCTTCAAAAATTCAAACTGCATTCCACCATGACATATCTCCAAACACAATACTCACGTGACCACAATAGTCAAATGAAACTCTTCAGCGACTATATGATGCAAATGTTGAAAACCAATAAGACTCATTTCACGTAGATCTCATTGGGTTACAACCAACTCATTGGTTGTAACCCAATGAGATTGCTCAAATAGCATTACACTGATAATTGCAAAAGTATTACAATTTATTACTAAAAGAAGAAATTAGAAACTTAGTTGCAAAAGACCCATTTTATCTTATTTGATGTTATATAATTTATATATATAATATGCAAATATGGGTCTAAGATATCAAATACAGAACATTTGTACATTAAAAAAATTTTGGGGACAGGCTGCTGAAATTCAGAACGGTCCCCGGAAATACAGGACAGATGGTCACTGTATCTACATACTGTGTTTTTTATCTAATAGATTAAGTATTTTGTAAAATTTTAGAATATAAGACAGAAATGATTTTTCTTTTCCATTAGTTCTGGTAGTTTAGGTTATCACAGTACTGTATAAATATAAAATTAGGTTAGATTAATTTTAATTAAGCCATCATATCACATATGGAATATATTTTATCTAGTGGCAGCCACTTTTAATGCCTATCATAGGCTGACCAACATCCATAATGGAATCAACCAAATAAATCTAAGGATTAATGAATTAAATTATTACCAATGGTTATTCTTTCCTTAATTACTTATCTATTAATGTCTTATAGTTATCATATTTATTAGATGAAAACACAAACATATATTAATAATTACTTTTCAAAATTAAATCAACAGTAATTTAGAATTTTTTTTATAAAAAATTGATAATTAAATTAGAATTTCAGTTATTCTGAATTTAATATATGGTAAGTGAATTCTATTATATTAAATTTATAATTTTAAAATTTAAAAGAATTTATATTTTGATTTTCAGCTTACCTTTTTAACAAAATAGCTTGGTATTGGAGTAAGTGGTATGTGTGACAAAACAATTCTTATTTTTCCAGGAACTAATTTGGGGATAATTTCATATTCTGTGGATCTTGTTAAATAATTTACCTGAGCATTTAAATTATTATTATTATTATTATTTATAATTTTAATACAGATAGTTTTTGACTCATGATACCCTCAACTTACAATCACTCATACTCATAATGATTAATTAAATGAATTCTATAATTAGTCAATGCAATTCAACATTAATTCTAATAGTATCAAGATTCATTGCTGTACAAATATCCATAATAAACAATATAATAGCTTTTAGCAGGTTATATTTATTATACTAAGAAAAAATACTTAAAGTATTTTTGGCTTCTTCAGCTCTCTTCAATTCATTAAACATATCATCAGAACAGCAACCTTCACAAATTTTAAAAATTGCACTATAACTAACTATAATCTGTATGACCTTTGTCATGTGTGTTTTGCCATAGTAATAATTGCTATGGTTTCAAATTTATTTTAAAAACAAAATTTAAAATTGCATACTTGATTTACATAAAATATGTTATGTAAATCATAGCAACTACACTGGTTAACAAATTTAAACGTTTTTACTGTCCTTTAAATGTGAAATAGAGTGATTTTAATTCATTTTTGGGTGCTGAATTAAAATTTGGAATCGAATTGCTCCAGCATGTTCAGTTTTCATACAATCAACAATAAATAAAAATTTTTGCTTTTACCATTTTAATAATATACAAAAATATTGGTATTATACAAATAGAAAAATAATTAATTGGTATTTACATTGCAAAACACTTGAAAGAGGCTAAAAACATTTTGATTTGTACTCCATTTCTTCAATGTCTCTAACTCTTCTTCAATGTCAGCAGTAATCTGCAAACATTGTGACATTTTATCTTGCAGCATATCTATGTTCCATGGTGGCTATATTCTGGTGGAGTCTTTCATCTTGTTTATTACTAATTGTATATAAATTCTGTGGAAATTGTCCCAATGTGAACTGAGGAAATGCAGTTTCAATGAAATTGCATTTTGTTTTTATAGTTCTTGAGCAGCTCATTTACAAGTTCACTATAGTTTTCAGGCTCTGTTTCTAAGAAAATTGTTGCAGAGTAATTTGAATCCATTCTATTCTCTTTTCTCTGTGTCATTCAATTTACCATATTTTCAAATTCTGTCTTTTTAACAGGGCTGGATTTACCTATAGGCCGAGTCCTAGGGCCCCGCGATTCTAGGGGCCCCAAAATTATCAATTAGTTTTCAACTTCTATAAACTTTAATAAAAACCCATTTTTTCTTATTAAAAGTACTAGATAGTAAAATTTTAAAGGTTCCTTATAAGTTATAAGGATCCTTTAAAATTAGACGCAGCTGATTTGAACTTTAGAGGCCTCAAAAGTCTTGCTCGTCCTAGGCCCCCAAAAATGCAAATCCGGCTCTGGTCTTTAAGCATAGATTTTATTTGTGGACCAATAAAAACATCCTCCTTAATTTTTTCCTCGTTCAACCTAGGAAATTTTTTCTCAAATACACCATCGCTTCTCCATTCTAACTTAAAGCCTTCACAAAGATTTTTGTTTATATGTAAAAGTAGAAGGTAAACAT
The DNA here is from genome assembly GCA_000484575.1 of Olivierus martensii. NCBI lineage: Eukaryota > Metazoa > Arthropoda > Arachnida > Scorpiones > Buthidae > Olivierus > Olivierus martensii. The sequence continues at coordinate 91,384 of AYEL01091638.1, read as the reverse complement.
CTTGGACATTTATTAATGTTTCATAAGAAATACCGTGGCCTTGAAATGAATTTTCTTTCTTGAGGACAGTCTGTTCAAATGTTATGGTTCACTTTGTCATGACTATCTCATTCACACGAAAAATAATAAAATTTGGTATAATTCTTATTGCAAGAAGAAGCCCTATTACTTTTAAATTTCTACATATATGTCATCTTTGCTTGCTATAGTTTATTAAACTCAACAATTTGTGGATTTGCTCATAGGATTCCTTTAAGTGTACAGAATGAGCCATGGGCATTGAAAAATGGGTAAAATTGTAACAATTATGTAGCAGAACTATCTTTAAACTTAACTTTGAGGAATCAATGAATAAATGTCAGTCTGTTGGATTATGGGTTTGTCCTAATGCTGAAAATAAATTGTCCACATTACTATAGTAAATTATATTGTTACTAGACAGATAAATTTTTCAAATTCTGCTTGCCTGTATCCAAGTGATGTTACTTTTATATTTTTATCCAAAAGATTCCAACCTTGTAATTGAGACTGTAGTAAATCAGCATATAATTTTCAGAGATTAAGGTCCCTTACTAAATCATTCAGTTTATCTTGAATAATGAGGTATGTTGTAGATCTCATTTAAGGCACAAAATAAGGATCGGTACTGTATTCATTGGCTCTTTGTTCATTACTGGAATGGCCATCTGCATCAACACATCACTAAATGTCCAGGTTGTTGGTGGGGTAGGAATTGGAAGATTATCATCATGTGGTACTAGTCTTAAAGCAGAATCTAAATATGAATAGTTAATTTTATGTTTTGATTTGGAAAAGAAGTCTTGCATATTTGCAAGATAATAACAACAGTCTGTAACATGATCTTTCTATCTCTCCATATCATGGGAACTGCAAATGTTTTGGTTCCTTCCAGCCAATTTCTTAGATTCCTTGAACATGTGCTGTAACATTGGCTGCAAAGTGGGAGACCAAGCAGTTAAATATACCTCACAGGTTTTTTTCATAATAAGTATGAGGTTCTGTTTTTGTGATTTCAATGTTAATTTACTACAGACGTAATAAAATATATTATAGTGGTGCCTAGCAATTTGACGGTCTCGCAATTCGACATTTGAGTTTCATGGGTTGACGCATGTGCATGCATGGAATTGTGTGATGTCATTTGCTATGTCAGTTCTTTTTGGGCTATTTGGTGTGTGGATTCATAAAAAATTTAATTTTTAAAGAATTATGATAATAAATAGTAGTAATTTGGAAAGAAATTTTTTATACATTATATACATGTAAAAATATAATAAGGTACTTTTTTTAATAAAAGTTTATAAAGCTATGTACAACTCAAAATTTTTAGTTTTTTTTTTTAATCTTAAGAGTTAAATGACATGTAGTTTATTATACCATTACTTATCTATATTCATATTACTACCATGATCAAGTTTCTTTAAAAAAAATTATATTCTAAAATGAAAAATGAATTAAATAATTATCAAAATGTTTTAGTATACTATGAAAAGTTTTCAAATTTATACAGTGGTGCCTTGCAATTTGACGTCCCACAATTTGTTGGTCTCAGAATTTGACATTTGAGTTTCACGGATTTACGCATGCACGTGCATGGAATTATGTGATGTCATTTGCTATTATTGAGTTCTTTTTGGGCTACTTTAGTGTTTGCCTGTGTTATTGTATTAATTTTCAATTCTACATTTTTCAGAAAGTAAAAAATTTGTAGTTTATAATTTTTACGTCGCGTTTTACGCCTGTGAGACCCAGCCTTTATGCTTCGCTTCGCGTCGCGTTCAATGTGTCACGACCTTTACGCTGGAGATGACTTTTCTTCAAGTTTATGCGCTGCACCAAGAGTACATTGACCATTCGTCCAATCAGAAGAGAGATTATTTTATTTCGATCTGCTAACTTCAAATGATGTTACAATAATTAGCCAATAGCTGAATGACGTAGTTTATTTACATCGAGTCATTCGCTTTCGGTCTGAACATCAGTACATACGACGTTTCGTGCGCAACGCATTTACGTCAGCGTACTGATGTAGCGTTTTACGCCTGCAAGTCCTAGCTCGTAATATGGGAGTTTACTGTAATTATAAAAATAAAAAAAATTAGAATAGTTTAAGATATTCTAATCACCGAAACCTAGACTATAAGTCTAAATCTAAGAGATCTAGATATATAATATGTCCATTTATGTCATTACAACTCTTTTCAGCTCCTTAAATGATCCGTAAAATTTGTTTTGAATATGGTCGTAAATAGGTTGTATGAGCTGTAAAGGAAAGATGATTAAATTGTTGTTTGCATTACAATAAATTATCATTTACTAATAACGAAACCATTCAAATTTGAATTGCTGTTTTATTTCGATATGATGAAGATTACGGCTCTTCTGAACGTTTCCATTTTAAGATTTCTATTAAATGAAAGAAGTCAAAATTCCAAAATAAATTTATTTGCTGCAAATTTGTTTTTAAATTCAATTAAACAAACACAAGTTATTAACTGGGACAAAGATACACAAAAATATTTATAAACCTATTTTCGTTTTGTAATTTGTATATTTGCATAAATTTACATAAGAAGAAATTAAGAAGTTTTAAAGAATAAAATAAATTAAGTTTTGTAATAGAAAAGTTTAATAATTATAGAAAAAATTAAAAAATTTACTGTGTCGCCATCTGTTGACGATTAACGTTTCCTTATAGAGATAGATTGAATTAATTATAATACGTATTTTCTTAAATCTTTATATAATTGTCGAATGCATAATGAAATACTTAATATTTTTGCCTAATGATTGATTGATTTTTCTTGTTTCCGATATAAAATATTTAAAAAAAAATTAATTAGATTTGAATCATTATCTCTCGTGAAATAATTATTAATTTTGTATAATTTAATTTTTAAATACAGTGGTGCCTGGCAATTCGACGTCCCGCAATTCGTCAGTCTCGCAATTCAACATTTGAGTTTCGCGGGTTGGCGCATGCGCGTGCATGGAATTGTGTGATGTCACTTGCTATTTGTCAGTTCTTTTTGGGCTAATTTAATGTTTACCCGTGTTTTTTGTATTAATTTTCAATTCTACATTTTTCAGAAAGTAAAAAATTTGTAGTTTATAATTATTTTTGGTACTTACGTATTAACACCATCGCAGCTGTGTGCACAATGCGCCAATAAAGAGCAATCTTGTACACACAGCTGCGGTGGCGTTAATACGTAAGTAACTTATTTTTTTGAGTGAAATGTAAAGAAAGTAAAAAATTTGTAATTATTATTATTTTTTTGAGTAAAATGTAAGGATGGATTCAAAGAGAACTGACCAGAGGAATAATTCCGAAAAGAAGAACACTCGATTGAGCAAAGAGACGAAGAAAAAAATTGTAGATAAAGTGCAGAAAGGTAGAATAATTAAAATGTAACTCGAATATGGCGTTCCTAGGACAATTGTAGCAACGTTTTTCAGACAGAAGACAGAGACAGAGACAGAAGATTATGGGTGCTAAGGTGTCTGCTGGAAGACTTCATACCAAAATCCAAGGACTAATAAATTGTGTGTTTTGTATAAAATAGTGTATTTTGTAATTTGGATTGTTATACAATAGTAAAACACGTATAATAAAGTAAATAATATAGTGTAGCTCTCTCACCTCACCCGTTAGATAATACAATAGCAAACCACATATAATAAAGTAAATAATATAGTGTATCTCTCTCACCTCACCTTATAATAACAATAAAATTAATGCGAATGGATATGATTTTATAACTATGGAAAATTCTAATATAAAACAGTTTGCCAATTTATTTAATATATTTTTTTATATAAAATTGATTATTATGCAATATGAGATAGTACTGTAAGGTGAAATTCATTTACGAAGTTTTCTTCTTGATTATTAATTATTATATTTCTATTTTAAATTTATCTAACTGCAAAATCTCGGTCAAGCTTAAATTCATTAGTTTATAAGTTTTGATAGTAATATAAAAAAGAAATGATTTCGTCGAAATCATCAGTATATTAAAGAACAGCAAAACTGTCAAAAGCATCAGTCATTGGGGATGAAAAAGTTCAATTTCGAACGATCTAAATACAAGAGCTAGAAAACGAAGAAAGCCCTTTATTACATTTTTGAAAGAAAAATGTCAGGAAATGAAAAGTAGTAATTAAAGCAGAAGTACTCTATATAAAAAACAAATCTTTTTATTAGATATAAATCAAAACTTCATTCCGCTTCCATTTTAGGAATTCTAAAAATATGAAAAATAACAGCCACGATAAGTATCAGAAAAATAAATAAAATTATTCTCTTTAGAATCATTATTTGGAATTTTAAGATTTAAAGATTAATTCAACTGAATTTAGATATCCTTCAATCAATATTCCAATATTATAGGTATGAGAAACTTGATCGAATCAACATACTGTGAAACGTACAATAAAATGAATCCTAATTTCAAAATATTTGAGGTTGCAGTTCTCAAAGAGCCCTGGAAGACTCTGTTCTAATTGATTCAAAACACTGCAAAACTAAAAAATTGTGTTTTTCTGATCATCATCTTTTTTTTCTGTTTACATTCAGATACAGATTAGTTTTCCCTTCTTATCATTCTCACCTCTAATTTATCATACGGCTATCTCGATAAACAAATTTGAAAAACTAGTCAACTCAAGCCTCACAGATTTTAATCATCGGAAACTGAAATGCTAAAATTGCTAATAATTTTGATTCTTACTTTGAAAGAAACAAAAATATCTTCAATAATAGTTCAAGTAAAGGTTTAATTAACAACCAAATGGATAAAAACTTTATTCAATTATTCAAAGATAAAAAATTCATTATTTCTGATTAAAGGTCATATAGCTGGTGATTATCCAGTAGAATTTAGCTTCTATTCAAATATTGGTAAATCTCTTTATCAACATATTTCTTCTTTCGCAGGAGCTATTAGACTGCTCTGACTTTCAGAGTGTAGACGCTACGCTCTGCTTCAACCACTTCCCTATTCGCACTAATCTGGATTATTCTCCAAATACAAGCTCATTTTATTCCAATAGTCTTGAAAATAATATTAAGAATATTCAAAATTCATTTGCTACAGAGCTAAATAAAATCACTTGCGAATTTTTAAGAAATCATTCCCTCACCTATACTGAATGATAAGTATCTGTATACTTGAAAATAATATTAAGAATATTCAAAATTCATTTGCTACAGAGCTAAATAAAATCACTCGCGAATTTTTAAGAAATCATTCCCTCACCTATACTGAATGATAGGTATCTGTAGTAAAGTAATAAATAATTTAAACCTAAAAATTTATCCCGAAACTTCTTGGAAACAACACCAACTACGTAATTAGTTTGATAGCAGTAAATTAAGATTAGCAATTAAAGCACAACTCTAATATCTACTTCAACCTCAGGTTTAGATCTTTTTTATAAGACCATAACCGACTTTTCTGTCATCTGGCACACCATTGAACTTTTCTCATCTTTTTATTGAATATCAAATGTGGATAACATTTGAATCAAATACAATATCGACCTCTTTAGGAAATACTGTGTCGAAATTTCCGAATTCAAGATATTTCCAAAACTAGAATTCATAACTATAGCATTTTCAAATTTACTCAGTCCATTTTTAAACTACTATAACGCTTGAAATCATCAAAAAATAATCGTAAACTATAAAATTTGTTTTCTGAAAATATTCTGTACTAAATGTAGATTTTGTAAAGAATACTATTTTTATATAATAACACTTTCCTCTATACTCTATAGGGAATTTCTCAATGATGTTTATTTAAACTATTAATTATTATTATTATTATTATGTTTAGTCATAAATTTTAATTAAATTAAATATGAGAAGAGTGGTTAAAACTGTTCATGCATCGAAATTGCTTGAAACATTTAATGTTTTTGTTGTGTGTTATTAACACTTTGAAAAGTTTTGATTCATATAGAATATCATATAAAAAGTTAAAATATTTGAGAAAAAGTTAATGAATTTAATAGTGTAAATACAAATTAAATTTCTAAAATGGTTTCATATCAAAATAGATTTTTTTGAAATAATTTTTTCATATTACTTAAGTTTCTGTAAACAGAAAGACAAGAAATTGTCTTTCTGTTTACAGAAAGACAAGAACTTTAAATATTTATAGTGGAAATTAATTATTTATAGAAAAAGTTTCAAGGAGCGAGATTAGGTTTATAACTAAATCTTTCATTTAAATTATATCATTATCTACCAATCATCTGTTTGTCTCTAGTAATTGGAAAAAGGGAAGAAGTGTTTGTTTTTTTATATCGTCTACACACCAAAAATTTTGCATATGACGATGTAAATAAAGGATTTACATAAAGAAGAGGAAAAAAAGTAAATCGTTAAGGAATATTGTAGTTAATTATAAAACTTGAAATGTTGCATCTGATTTAATATCTAAATGCAGGCCCGCCGAGAGAAATTTTCGGGCCCGTGACAAGTCTGTGGTCCAGACCCACTTAAAAGTGCATCACTTTGGTTTAATAATTAAGCCATATAAACCATTAAATATTTATTTGAAAAAGTGTACAATAAATTAAAAATTCGATACATTACATACCATGTTATAAATAAAGTAGTTTATTTTGGTACTACTGGTTTGGGTGCTTGTTTGGGTGATAGACAGTGCTCTCTATCGGCAGGGCTGCAAACTATCAGACACGTTTTATGATACGACAGGGCCCGACGGTCGGGCCCTTTTCGATGCCGGGCCCGTGACAAAAGTCACGGATGTCACCCCCTCTCGGCGACCCTATCTAAATGTATTCTAGATTATTATTTATTTGATTTATAAATTGTAATAAGTTTATGATTATTGAGCATTTTTAATTGCATATTACTAATAATCAGATTTTTTAGTTTTGATATTAAAATAAATTCGTTTAAATAAATGTTTCAAAAATTATACGAATTTAATTTAGATATAATAAATGATTAAAGAGTATCATTATTATTTTCCTAGACTTTAAGGTAAAAAATTGCTGATTAAATGTGATGCTTTGCCTTCTTATTAACTTTTTTTATGTTTTATTTTAGTGAGTGCATTATATCTTATTGTTTATGTAGGATATTTAAATAATTTTGATAGGATAGAATATACATTTCAATACAAAATTTATCTCTATAATAGTGATATAAGTCGTTGAAAGCAATAGTATTTAGTTCTTTATAATCATTATTATTTTTATTCTTCTAGAACAACAATAACTATGATTTAATCTATTTTATATTGGTTACAATAAGTATATACTGACTATACAAATTTTATATGCTCTCAAATATTCATTTACTTGTTTTTTCAAAGTTATAAATTATTTTTATTGTTATTTCCAGATACACTCAGCCCTCGATTTACATGATAGACAGACCTATTACTAAAAAACATTTTCTAGTAATAAATATAATTATTTCCTAGTAATAAATTTTATTTTATATAATTATATAATCCAGGATTGTGATATATATAATTAAGATAAAAATAATACATACATTTTACAAATCATTTCTTAAAACTGTAATTTATAAAATAGTAATTGAAAGGATAAATTATCTAGCTAATATAATATGCACTTAATTCTAGAAAAAAATTTCACTTTTCTATAAGAAGTTGTTAAATGATAATTGGAAGTCAGACGAGACCCTGCAAAGAATTGAACTTGAAATTTTTCTATATTTAATCTATTTCTTCTATCTATTCTTTGAAACTTGCAAGTGATATTGCTAATCCAAATAAATATCTTATTATAAAAATTAAAAGTTAAAGATTAATCTCTTTTCAATTCATTATTAATAAAGAAATATAATAATTTGTAAAGAGAATGACATAAAATGTTACTAATAAATTGAAATTTATTTATTGTATGGATAAATAAGTTGTAGATATAAATATATTGGGCAATAGTAACTATTACAAGTTGATATTCCCCAATGTTAAAAAATGGTTATCAAAAAGTTCTGGCATACAACATTACAACAGATGGCATACCAGAATGTCATCAGTATATGATGATGATATGTTGTTATAATTCTCACAACAGTTCCAACATATGGAGTAGCAATAGATGACATCACAAAACATTAGAGTTTGTGATATCACTGTGATATAACAATAGGTGTCATCGCAAATTTTCTAAATGTATGATGTAAAATATATTTTACATAGTCTTATATGGAAAATATTGTCCCGCAATTCGACAGTTTCTCAAATTCGAATTACTTCGGCGACGGATTAGTGTCGAATTGCGAGACACGACTGTATAAGATTTCTTTTATTCTTATTTTTGCGATGAGGTTAACTGTATCGCAAAATTTACGCTGATTTTTTTTCTGTAAAAGTTCATAATTCTCAAATTTTTAGGCATATATGTTTAAATAAATGATACAGCATAGTGTAGGAGGATTTATATACTATACTGTATTTATGTTCGTCTTATATTTTTAATATTGAGAAATGCAACATAAAGATATTTATAAATCTTTTTTAATTTTGTAATTTGTATATTTGCATATAAATCATAAATTTATAGGTTATGATACAGTCGTTATTTATATCCATCGTGAAATTTAACTCGAGAAACTTCAAAACTGAAATTATTTTAATACTTTTTTAGGATTTTAATTATTGAAATTTTTATTTTACAGATTATAAATAAACAATTAGACTTATGTATCGAGTATAGATATAACGAAATTTTTTGAAAAGTTACGATCTGGATCGCTATTCGATATTAAAAAAACGAAGCCGTTGTTGTTGGGTTCCGCCATGTTGCTGGTTGACTTCTTTCGCGAACGTACATTCAACGCTATAGTAAATTGGCTTTATTTGGTGGCCAGACATATCCCATTTATTTTAGTAAGTGTGATGATCAGATCCTAATACTTAATAAAAAGAGTGTAGTACCCCAATATCGAGTATTATACTACATGATCCCACCACTTCAGTGGCTTCGTTTTTGATGCCAACCGATCATTGGAGCAGGCGATCCAGTTGATTAAAATTAATCTGCATTAAGAGAACGAACATTCTTAAACATCAGAAAATAATTCGTACAACTTCTAAGTGTTATAATTAAAGTAAAAATCAGTTTTAAAATAAAATTTTATAATATGTTCTTATTCTATCAATATAATTAGATATGTAATAACTGGTTTATAAATAATTCCTATTTGTTATAAAGGAAAGAAAATACATTTGTAAAATAAAAAGGTCTTACAAAGAAAATAAAATATTCTTATTCATTTGTTGGAATATAAAATATTTTGTGCGCTTCATACAGTATTTTAAGTTTTATTTTTCAAAACCATAAAAATCATTTAAAAGTAACAATTAATAAAAGTATCAATTAAAAATAAATAATATGAATTCGGGATAGTTTTTTAGGTAACTATTTTATATTTAAATCATTTATTACAAGCACTTAACTTCTTCGTGTCTAAGAAGAAAATTTTAAGCTGAAAATGGAGATTTTGGATAAAGAAAAAGAATAAAAACATGAAAATAAAAAGCACTGTAACTGTTTCATGCATAATTCATCTCTATGAAGTTTAAATGGATTAATAATATGCTTTAAAAAATTTGTAAAAATATGATTTATAATAGAATATTCCTCATTTCTTATTTTAGATAGATCTTATTTTTTTGTTGTCCCTAATTTCTATTCCTTTTTGTTTTGTACGGATAATACTTTCATTCTTATACAATTTAAAATATGTAATATGAAAAATATAAACCAAGTATAGTACTAAGAAATTAGGATATTTGTTATAAATTAGATGCGGGGATACTTTGGATGACGTTATTGTTTTATTTTCTTAATAAGGGAAATTTTAAATAAAATAAAAGCTCGATGCATTTATTTGGACATCCTGTAAAATTTTATTTTGCTTATATTTATATTTGAAAGAATAAATAAATGAAAAATTTAGTCTGATCAAACTTCTAGTTATATGTAATTTGTTAATAAATTATATAATTTTCTCCACGGGCGCTAGAAACCCTAGTTGCAGCTAAACTGATGTCCTTAATATCCTTTACTCCATTTTTCTTAGAACACAATATATAAACATGTTACGGCTTGGATTTAAACTTTTAAAACTTATTGATGTAGAAAATTTACAACCCTTAAAGCAAAACACTATTTCTACGAAAATTTCCACGTGGATTCAATATAATTATTAATATAGTCATAAATTTTATTTAATGGCTACAAATATCGTGCATTAAATAATAATAATGATAAATTAATATATATATATACTGAATATTAATTTGTTTTCCTGTTATATTCTTAACCTTCGTTGCCCCGAAGGTGGTCTTAATAATGATAACTATATGAGATATTCTACATGCATAATCACGTCATAGTGACGTTCATCCATAGTTTATGTTTTCTTTATCAAAATTAAATTGCAAATAAGTTGTTAATGAATAAAATGAACTCTATTTAAATTCTTTATTTAATTAATTTATTGTTTTTTTTCCAATAAATTAAATTTATGACCCGATTTGTAATAGAAAAAGTGGTTCAAGAATGATTTCCTAGTATTTTCAATAATGATTAAATCTTCGACTCTCGAAGAAGACATTTGAAAACAATTAATAGTCTCAACGATACAATACAATACCATATTAAAAAATAAACGAGTTTCTTTTACATTTTGAACGATTCTGATTTATAATTAATCAAGATTTACAAATCTGCGATTAACTGATTCATGATATCATATATATTAATAGGGAAACATGGCTGACTGTAAATCCCTTTTGCAGTGGAACCACTGCACAGTGATCACTTTTGCCGATCTGAGTGAGCGAAAGTAAAAAATCCGACTAGAAATTTTAAACCTTTTTGTTGTATAAAAATAAACTTTAGTACATGGGAGTATAAAATCTAAAAATATTTAGTTTAAGAGTTTGGCTGTAGGGGAGCTGCTCATAGTATATGATTCCTTGCCAATCCCGCACAGCAAAACCTTCTTGTGTGCGGATGTGTTGTTTTTGTGTATTGAGTGAGTCTACCTAGTTGGGGCCCTAGTCTCGAGTTTATCGTGTTACAACGCATTCGTGTTAGCAGTATCACGTGACACAAACTCCCATGTTTAGACAGAATTGATAGGGAGTTAGCAGTATCACATGACACCAACACGAATGCGTTGTAACATGATAAACTCGAGACTAGGATCAATGGCCGTCAATCCTGGCTTGACCACCGTTTGCGCCGGCTCACCGCGCTTCGACCACGATCGTTTTCGCTTGACGTTGTCGTAAGTGATCCACTTTTTATCGCCAGTCACCATCCGCTTCTGAAATGGGTCGACTTTGTTGCGATTCACAGATAGAAATTCGGTCTATGAGGTTTTTTTGGATTAACTCGTGTGGCACCCATACATCCAGCTTCTTTTTGTATCCAGCCTATTCCAAATGATTCCAAATGGTTTTTGTGCAATGTTTAGCTCCTGGGCAATAGAAACAGTGCTTATATGATTATTGGACTCTGCCATATCGATGATTTTATCCACATTTTCGACAATTAGCCTTCCAGAGCGTAGTGCATCTTTGACATCGAAATTACCGGAACGGAATCGACGAAACCAAAACTGCGTTTGATTGGCTATTACAGTATCAGAACCATAAACACTATTCACATTTCAGCCGCCTGGCTTGCATTTTCACCTTTATTGAAGAAAAACTCACTCAATTCTCGACACAGAATTGGCGGCCAGGCAGCGCTCAATTTCCGCTTTCGATTCGCTATTTTAGTTTTGACACTCAATTCTCGACACAGAATTGGCGGCCAGGCAGCGCTCAATTTCCGCTTTCGATTCACTATTTTAGTTTTGATTTGGCGCTCAACTTCCGCTTTCGATTCGCTGTTTTTGTTTGGATTTGTTTTTAGTTTGATGATGATATGAGACTCAATTCCTGGTAAGTTATTAATATAGATGATGAACAATGATGTAAAATATGAAAATAAATATTTCTTAAACAGCTAGTGTTAAGTTTATTGTAGTTATTCATCGTGAAGTTAGCTAATGGCCGGAATCTCACAAAGCAAGAACCAATTACCATATTTTCCATACAGTTAATACTTCGAATAATGCGATAAATTCGTGGAACCAATTATTCGCACTAATCGAGGCCTACCTGTATATGATATTCACCGTGACAAATAATCAAAAATGTCGCTTCTTTTCGTTCAGAAATTTTTTCAAATCATTGAGCGGATAAAGAAGTTTTAATCCCTGACATAAGAAATATTTTAGAAAATAGAAATAGAGATAGGTACTTAAATGATAAAAACTTAATTTCATTAAATACATAAAAATCTCAAAACAAATAACAGAAAGGAGGAGGTTCATAATTTTATGCTGGGTCGCGGGTTGGACAGCTCTGATCTACACCATATGCCCACTATCAGTACACAAAACTTTACGATGAAGTTTTTTCACCCTGTAGAATTAATTATAATTATAGAATATAAACGGAAATTACGAATTATGTTCATTTAACGATTATTAACCAAATATTTCGATCTGAAAAATAAATATTTGCACAGTATACATTTGGATGAGTCTTATAACCAGGGGCGTCCAGAGATATCGCTGGGCCTGGAAAGGAAATTTCAACATCGTCGTTCTACGGTTAATTAACGGGGAAAACAAACTGTGGGATGATATCTGAGCTTCCTGTGAATCCCGAGTTCTGAGAATTTTATCCCATCATTTCCTCTCTCTCGTCGGTTCTGTTTACAGTTAACCTCAAAAAAGCCTCTTCATTTAAACATCTAACTTGTAAGTTAACTTTCTTCACCGACTCGTTATGTCATCCACTGAAGGTCTAAACTTGATAAAACTTTTTTCTTCTTTCTTATTTAATATGACAAAATTCCACAACTACAGTGACAATGATACGACTGATTAAAAAACTGAATCGCTCGAGTTGTGCGATGAGAGAGTTTATTGTAATGAAGGGTATTACGTTACTGATCATGATTATGAGTCTTTGAGCTGTATTACAATTAAAAGATGATTAAATATATTTCGAAAAAAAATTTGAAGATCGATCTGTCTACAACATTCTAAAATGCCATTAAAAGTTTCATCTAATGATACCATTGACGAATAATACGAAGTTTGCTATTTTATATATTAACAAATAACTTTATCTCTTTCAAACTGAATTTTATCAAAAGTAATCATTTTAATTAAAAATTAATTTTATTTAATCAAATTTTTACCAATATTTTATATATTAACAAATAACTTTATCTCTTTCAAACTGAATTTTATCAAAAGTAATCCTTTTAATTAAAAAATTAATTTTATTTAATCAAATTTTTACCAATAATCTTCTTTACTGCCAAATAATTTTGGGGTGTTCTTCGTTGATCTTCATATTAACATATTTATTTCTTGATATGACCACCATTAAATCCACTGCAGTTTTCAAATGTTCTAATTCAGATAACGGCATGTTAAAATCATAACGAGTCAGTTAACAGGACAAATCTACCTTATCGGTACGGTTTTACATTATCGCCATATTAACAAAAAAAGTACCGATGAAAAGATGACGAAGAGTAGGAAAAACTTTCCAAAAAGATTGCACCTCTGATGCAGAGGTCGGGAAAATGAATGATGAAATTATAGTATTTCTCTACATGTAGTATCTAAACCGTGCGCTCCGCCATTTTGAAAACTTGTCTTAAAAAGCCGAGACAGTTTTGGAATGAATATTTAACAACGGAATTGTCGATTCGCACTTTTGATCTTCAATTTCAATAGTTTAGCTTCACCTTCTGGAAAAACAATAAATTAGAGAATTAAAGATTTGTCCCTCCGATTGATGATTAAAACACGAATTGACAATTCCAAAAACTATCTCGGCTTTTAAAACTTTTCAATATGGCGGTGCGCACCGGTTTAGATATTTCGTGGGGAAGTACTTTAATTTCGTCGTTCATTTTCTTGACTCCTGCACCAGATAGAAGTACAGTCCTTTTTGAAAAGTTTTCCTTATTCGTCATCATCTTTCGATCGAGTCCACTTTCGTTCGTATGGCGATAATGTAAAATTGTACCAACGGTTCGTTCGATGGAAACCTGTAGATCCGATCTACTGTAATAGAACAAATCAAAACTTTAATCTTTCGAAATCAATATCATCTATATCAGCACCGTTAACAAGATTTAATATGCGAATGATTCGAGCGTTACCCACCTCATATTTCAATAGCACGTTCCGAATTAAAATTTTCTTGGTCAGAACAAAGTCAACTATTCCAAAGGACTATTCCACAGAGTAATAAACAGAGTGCTCACATTCATTAGTTGCTATGTTAACTTTGAACAAGGATGTCCTTGACTTCAAATGACAATATGACCCCTCTAGTATTGAACAAAAGAACTAACTCTGTGGTTGAAAACATATGCTTACTGTATATCATTTTATTATTTCATATAATAACTTTTGTTTATAAATTTTAAAAATTACTTAAAAACTTTCATAGGTATTTTAAATTAAAAAAGTAATTAACTAAAGAAAAAATATATTTAATAAGTGAAAGTTTAATGATTAAAACTTTATTAATATCACAAAAATCATAGAAATGTAGACAAAAACTTCATAATATATTACTATAAATATCTATCTATAATTTTTATCATTTTAAAACATATTTCAAACATAACAATACTATAATTCTATAATTTTCATTTGTAAAATTACAAATATTAAAACAATGCTTCAAAATTAACTTCATTTTTAATATTGTTTGAAATAATTAGTACATGTTTTTTCAATGTAACAGTTTACATTTTATCACAATCTGCAGTAGTAATTGACTCAATTCCTTTCTGGATGATCTCTTCAAATCTGTCTCCAGCATGATATTCTTCAAGGATGTTGTGAAATGTATTTATTTGTTTTTAATTTGTATTTTATGGAGAATGAAAACATTAAATTGAACATTGTATATGAAAATGTTTCATTAAAATTTTAAAATGTAGAAAGTAAAATATAAAGTGTAAACTTTATTTTGGGAGTATTTAAAGTTTGAAATGTTATTTTAAAATGATAAAAAGCTTTCTATGTTTTGCACATGCTTCAATTTTTTTCTTACATTGCTGTATGCAAATTAAAATTGCAGAATTAATAGTTTTTACTTTGTGTTTTATCATAATTTTGATAAATGAAAACAGTAGCATTTTTTGCAACTTCATATTTATGATTTTCATGTTCTTCAAACCAGTCAAAATCTATAAAACTCATTTTATCAGTGCTTTACTAACATTTCTTTGTATATTGTTGTCAATTTCAAAAAAGAATATACATTTTATATTATTTATCAGATAAGCCTTTTATTGTCTTTAATGAATTATCTATTGGTCAATTAAATCTGTAATCAGTGATGTATTCTTTTAAAAAATAATATTTTATCTTCATCTAGTTTTCTGTCTTGCATTATATTAGTTTGTTTTTCTATATAATTAAGCAAAATTCCACGAAATTTTAGTTTCTGAGCAACATTTACTATTGAACACTTTAATGTTGATTGACTTGGAAAATAAAGCTTCTTGTGTAAAAGCTGTATGCACTTGGATTTTGAAGGAAAATATTAAGAGCAAGCACTTTATTTTCTGGTGTCCAGCATCTGTCTTATGAAATGTTTGCGATGAATGAATTTGAAATAAGATGAATTCATACTACTGTATATCACTATTTCTCATCCTATTAAGAAAATTTACATTTTCTTTCTACATTTGCAGCTTTCTTCTTAATTTAGATGTAACAGATCATAGTGTTTGAATTTTTCTGGTTTTAAATGTTGTGTTCTGTATTATTAGTTTATTTGCTGAACTGTGTTCAGAAATATTTATATCATATCTTTTATTTAGCAAAGATGCATTATCATCAAGCAATGATGTACTCAATAAAGGAATTAGGCAATCCGATTCAGGAAAATATTCAACATTTGGCATACCAAATTTTATGAGTGTTGTTTTTTCAATGCTTGAAAAACCCAATCAAAAAAATGATTACTATCAATTCTTCCATTACATATAAAAATTTGGTTTCTTCAAAATAAAATCTTTTTCTATTGTTTCTAACCATTGAATTGATCTAAATTTAAACATAAAATAATTTTAATTAAAATTATTCATTCCTTAATAGTTTTAAATAGATAATTATTTTACTGCATAAATCAATATTTAATTAATAATCTATACTTTTATATCTTAATTAAAGATATGAAATGTTAAAATTTATACTCTTATTTGTAAAAATGTATTTAATTTCAATTTGAAATGGATGCAAAATTGATTAAAATGAGTATCGGTTATATATATCAATATTATTAACTTTTACGATCAATTAAAAATAATAATCTAATCTAGTTTCATCAAAAGGAATTTATTTTTATTATGAAATATAATTATATGATTATAAACCATACAAGTATTTGTCAATATAATTTTATAAAATATTTCTATTATAAATTTTCTGTATATCTTTATTTGCTTGATTCATGATAATCTTCTATTTTACTCCAATTTGTTATTTTCAAGTCCGAGTCTTTGTATTTTAGCATAATACAGTATTAAAGCATATTTAATTAATATTTTAAATCTAATCTAATTCATCTGCTTCACAAATTAATTTCAATTAATAACAAAATAATTAATACATTATCTTGATCCTTTGGAAATCTGTACAATCTTACTTCATTCTTGCTACACAGAAAACATTTGTTTTTATCCATAATGATTTTTTAAATTAGACAGGTTTATAGACAACAGCACAGAGTAATATAACATGATAGCTAAAATGGCAATTTAGAACTCACAGGTCAGTTGAAACATGTAGTTTGAAAGACAAATTCAGTTTGAGCATGCACAATGAAACAGAATATTCTTTTAGTTCTTTGGTTCACTGAGGTGATGATAAGTAAATATCTACACAGAGTAATATACACAGAATGCTGAGCACTCTATATATATATATATACATTTTGATTCCACTTAATTGGGACATGTTCGGACTAATCTATTTTAGCCCAATTAAGCAACTGCCCCAATTAAATGAACTAATAATAAATTCTAAAATAAAATATGTAATACATAGGTAAATAAATAAGTAAAAAATAATAATTAGTTATCTATTTTAATGCTTTATTAAACTAAAATACAGAATATATAGTATATGTACTATAAATAGTGAAGAAAAAATTAATACATAATGATAAATTCCCAATTAAATGAACTAATAATAAATTCTAAAATAAAATATGTAATACATAGGTAAATAACTAATTATTATTTTTTACTTATCTATTTTAATGCTTTATTAAACTAAAATACAGAATATATAGTATATGTACTATAAATAGTGAAGAAAAAATTAATACATAATGATAAATTTTACAATTTCGTTTCTTGGAAGCTTGGCAAAGATTTAAAAATTTTAAATAAAATTGACACTGTAAATTAACATCACTAGATATAGTACAGTATATAGTAACGGTAGACTCAAGCACATGCATAAATTGCCAGATAAATTGACACTGTAAATTAACATCACTAGATATAGTACAGTATATAGTAACGGTAGACTCTTAAGCACATGCATAAATTTCCAGACGCACGACAATAGCTAACTGATTTGCATCACACTAGTGTTTCCAAATAATAGTGTATGTAGTGGTTGGACATACTTTTGAAAAATCCCTAAAATATGTCAAAAATTGCTAAATTCTTTTTCTGCTACTGTCCCAATTAAATGTTTAAATTATGTATTAATTTATTAGTTTGGTTTCAGTTCTTTGAGATTTGACCCAATTAAGCAGAATTGACTATTAGTTTGTGGAACTGTTAATTGCTAGCAGGCAAGTGAAGTATTTTGTTTCCTTTGGTTTGTTTAAGAAAGAAAACTGCAACACAAACTGGTGACAATAGATTTGAAAACTGCAATTTAATTGAAAAATATTTAACAAGTTATTGATGTGGAAAACAGTGAAAAGATCTGCGTAAAAGCTAACACAGATGATATTTTGTTTGCACATAGAAAATGCTTTGAAATTTATTAAAAATAATCAAATTTGATATGATTATTTAATATTAAATATACTTTAATTCTGAGATTTTATTTAAATGAAAATCAATTTATTTTTCATTTTAATATGGCAATGAATATAAATTGCCAAAATAATAAAATTTAAATAAAAAAAATTATATAAATAAAATAAAATATAAAAATCTTGATAGTATTGTATTTTAACTTTTGAGGTTTTGTTGTGACAACAAATCAAAAATTGTTGTTTGTTTGTGTTAAGGAAACTTTTAAAAGTGCAAATGCTTATCATTTTAAAATGGATAAATATATAAAGTTAATTTGATTTTAAATTTAACTTTAATAATAGTCTGATCCTACTACTAAATATTATAAAAATTCAAATAAATACTGTAGTTCAAGAAATCTTCAAAGCTTGAATACCTGCCATTTTTTTAAGGATTGAAGACAAAAAGTTAATTAATGTTATTGCGATCATCTTCAATTAATTAACTTTCCTACTAAATATCATAAAATGCCAATAAATAGTTAAAGATACACCAAGAGGGTATCTTAGAAGTTTAAATTATCAAAATTAGAAAATTAAACAATATGGCACTGAAGTTCTTTTGATGCAGAATATCGCCATCAAATTTTAATAAGTAATAATTAGTTCAAAAGTTATAGATGGGGTATACATAGATAAACGATATGATGATCTTATGTCTTACTTTCCTTTGGAAATTAGGCTAAAAATATTTATAATGACAGGATTCATAAAATTTATATAAAATTAAATTTTATTCATAAAAACTTAATTTTTTTTTTTATATACAAATTTTTGCTGTTTTACAAGAGTAGAGATAATTTATACAAAATTATACACAAATCAATAAATTCTTTTAATAACTTATTTTTGATGGAATTCAATTTCATTATGGAACTTGTGGTATTAACTGTTGCAACAGAGAATTTCCACTACAGATGTTTGTGGTAGCAATCAGTAATGTGTAATCTATAAATAAATAAGAGGTTATTAGATATAATTGCAGATTTATAATTAAATTTTATATGATTTTACATTAACATACTTTTTTGTTTTGCAAGTAATCTTAGAGCTGCCACTTCAGCATAAGTAACTCCACCAAGAAAATATATTAATACTACTTTGTTTGTTTCACTTTCTGACTTGAGAGATCCAATACTGTCTCTACCTGTTTTAAATATAATTCTATACAATTTAAAATTTTAATTTGATTATAAGAAATAAAATTTTTATTGTACCTCTCACAGGTTGGGGTTTGTTACGAGTTACAGTTAGTTTACCAATTGCCTTTGTTATTTCTTCCATTCCTTGGAATCCTTCTCTTTTTATTATCTTTTAAAAAACAATAACATCAACAGTAAGTCAAATTTATAGATAATATATAATCTGAAAAAATTATTTACTTCATGTGCTAAATTGCAGATGAGAGGGATATAAGCTCCACTGAAAACATAACTCATATCTGTTGGTGTTTTAAGATCTATTTCTTTATCTGTGTTTGGTATCTATTATATGTTAAAAAAGTTTTAAGAAAACTGAAAAACAATATTTCCACTACATGAAAGGAAAATAAATTATTTTTCTATAAAAATCACCAATTCTAATTTCTTGGTAACTGCTTTATAAGAATTACTGCGGGAAGTTACAGCAGCAACCACTTTGGCTGCAGCCATTCCTGCCAAAGCTGGTCCCGACATAGGTATAGATATGAAGGATTGTTCCATAAACAGGCCAAGTTTCTTTAAATTATGGAATGCTAACAAGTGTTTGTGTCCATGGCTCTGAAAGATAAACTTTTTATTAACATAATTCAAAAAATAATTGAATTCTTATTTTTTTTAAATTATTTTTATCATACTTGTAAAAATTGAGTAAGAAGTGATTTATAGTCTTTTGGTGATAAACCATTTTGTGTTATGGAAAGCAAACACAAAAGTCTTAAGGAGCCAAGCAGAGATAACTAGAATGTTTGTAAAAATCCAATCATCATCATAATCATTGCTGACCTGCGATTTTTAAATTTAAAGTTACCTGACGATTGATTGTTTCTTCAATATAATTCATGCTTTCACGTAATTCTACACAATCTAAAAGATCTGTAAACATAATCAAATAACTATACTGTATTTTCTTTTTATTTTAGAAATTAAAATAAAAAGAAAATACTTACTATGTTCTACACTAAGATGCTGTTTGAAATTTCCTTTATTTTTCTGCTTCATGATAAATTCGCAAGCACCTATATCTGCAATATTAAATATGATATTACAATGAAATTATAGAAATCTTAAAAATTTTTAATTATTATAAAAATACTTACGAAGAGCTAAATAGTTATGTTGTTGTTGCAGTCCTTTCAATTTATTTGCTACAAAGTTTTTCATATCACCCAAATTCATTTTATGTCTTTCCTGTTTAAATAAAAATACTGCATTCAGAAATGTTTATATAATTCTGCACATATAGTTTTAAAATATCAACATTTATTCTTATTATTTATCATTATTACAGGAAATATAATAAATTAATTAAAAGTACATACATCATATTCAGCTTGCAATGTTTTAGCTTTATTTCCAAGATATGAAAATACATTTGATATGTGCTGATCTCTAATTTCTTTTTCATTTAAAAACCGTGTAAATTGAGTGCCGTGCAAATCGAGGGCTAGGTGTATATTTATTCGTATTTTTTACTAAAGGTTCTTTTTGCATTTATATTATACAATAATCTAAATGCAAAAAGAACCTTAGAATTATATAAATTATAAAAAATTTCATAAATTATCTGTAGAAAAAAGAATTTTATCGATTTAATAACAAACTAGTTTACTCTGTTCCAATTATAGACTTTGAAAGACATAGAAGTTCATTATTTTTGAATAGAAAAGAAAAAAATTGTTTGAATTGCCAGTAGTAGCTATTTACAAAGTATGAAAGGCAGTTATTTATAATTGTAAAAATAAGATCAAGAAAAAATTATCATCATTACGTGTGGTAAAGTTACCAATTTGATCGATGTCGTTATAGAAAATAAAAATTTTAAATGTATCATTTTGTACTATTATTGTATCAATCTACATTTACTTATAAAATCTACTCCAATGAACATAGAAAATAATCATTTTTAAATTTTCTACTGTTAAATATGTCAAAATTAAATACCACATAAAATTTTTATGTTATGTTATGTTAGAATTTTTGACGAAAATTTTACTTACCTCACTGTTAAAGTAGCAAAAAATGAGCGATACAAGAAATCCCTAGAAATATAAGTTTATACGTTAAAATAGCACTATTTTCTCTGTTGACAGCATTTATATTATGATGACAATGTAATAAAACTTAAATTTACCTGTAATCCATCTAACGTATAGGTGAAGAAAGTATAAGCTTCCAGTACTTCGCATCCAACGGAATGTGGTCGATAAATGGCAAGAGAAAAATGAAGACCAAAGAGTGGTGCTAAAACCAATGTTGCTCTAACGGCTTTTCTAAAATAATTTATAATAATTATTTTACAATTTAAAATTATCTTAAAATTATTTTTCTAACTTTCTGTTTTATTTATTAAGTATTTCACCTGTACTGGCTAGGTTCGTTGGCATGGGTCGCTTGCAGTTTAGTTACCAATACTTGAATTATATGGCAGAGAAAGACGAAATTTAACTGAAATATAAATTCAAATCATATTAATAATGAAATTTTATGAAAATTATTGATAAAAACTTACCATTAAACTACATAAATTTGGTATATTCAGAATCCATTCATAAGGATCTGCAGGTATGGCCCAACATCTGCAATAAGAAATTTTCTTCTAAGCAGAACTTGAATTTTATATATTTAGACGAATATATTATGGGAAATATTCAAATTATGTTAATAAAATAAAGTCTTACTGTGAATTAGCAAAATTTTCTCTTAAAACAGCGTAAATGATAATGGGCAAAACAGGAAAACCTTCAATGGAAAACAAATATTTTAAAAAGAATAATTTAAATATTTAAATTATATTGTAATTAAGAATAAAAATATTTCTTACCCCAACCAATTAAATAAAATGTAATAATGCTCTTCTGTTCCGCAAATGCTGCTACAATTAATCTATGAAGATAGAATCCTTCACAAAACATCCACAAGTAATTTGTCATTTGAAAATATTTGGTCAGGATTAAAAGTATTTTACAGCCAATCTGAAAATATTTTCACATTGAAAACTGATTTTAATCATTTTAAAGCTATTATTAATATTTAAAGATATTTTAAAATATAGTAATGCACAGTAAAATTCCCGCTAGTTTTATATAAGAAGTTTCTACTATTATTCTAGTCCGATTTATCATTTTTGAGACTATCAAATGCAGCTGTGTTCTATTTATCCACTGACATCTTAAATTATTTCAGTTGTCCATCTAAAGTAATGACTTTTATAGTGAATTAATGTGAATATATAACTTGTGAAATATATGAAATGTTTCTACATGAAAGTCTGAAAATCCAGTATATTCGCTAACCCGAATCGGATGATAAATATTAAATTAGAAGTATTAATTGATTGAAATGTGGAATTTAAATTTTTAATATTCAATTATTTGTGTTAAATAAAAATTTCATTCAACTAAATGATGATAACTTAATTTAAAAATATCAATCGGTTGAATTTAAAAGGATAACTTAGCTCGAAGAAAAGAAACTAACCTATAACCATAAATATTATAAATCAATCAGAAAATATTATAGCAAACTTCACTGCAAATGATTATGGTACAACTTTAAGATGTATGGAATGGATAGGAAACTTCTGTGTGATTTTGTTAACATTAATAAACTCCAAACAAAGTTTTCACAGAAGCAATTTGAAATTGCCAAAGACTCACAAAAAGTTCTCTAAGATATTGATTTAACGTGTCTTTCAACAAAGAACTTATCCAAAATAACCATCCCAGATGTTATTGAATACTCGAAACCCCTATGATGAAATTCTTTACTGAAACTCTTTCATTGATTTGATTTAGGGTCTGTCCGAAGAAAATCTACAGATGATTTGGAAAACAGATGTTCCTTACTGCCTTTCTTCTTTCCTGACAGAAAAGTCACCTTATGGATTATTAATCTTACAAAAATATAAGTGTGTCCTTTAATTTAACTAATTATTAGTGAATGATGTACAGTCACACTCATGCCAATGATTCACAAATTGCCATTACTGTTCTCTTCTTTATTCCTTACAAACTGATTTAATCAAGATGAGATCTTGAGAAGAACATACATCATTGATTTAAAAAGTTATGTTCACATGAAAATTCTCTTAAGACATGCAGCCAGATAGCTAAATTTTAAATTTATCCGTTCGTGTGTTTCCTCGTTAGAAAATCTTTTCTGTCTTACAACAAAATGATATAAAACTTTGTTGTAAAGCTAGCAAGAATTTATTGATCGAAGTGCGTTTTCCTTGAAATCACTACGAAGTTATTCTCTTAGAAACTTATTTCAAGGATACAACCATACGAGATCACGTCGATATACACCATGTGCTGAATCTCGAAACGAAAGGAAACAATCAATATAAGTAACTCTGTTAGATGTTCGTATAAAAAATTTCTTCTATCATTAGTAGTCGATTTTCAAATTCAAAGTTGATCAAAATCACATTATTTGCTGGTACCGTAACAAATATTAAGGTACATAATGTTGGAATACTTTGATTAATATTATTTTTCTTTGATTATTTAATGATTTAGAGCGCTGAACAAAGAATTAAAGAAGTAAAATGTGACATCGTAAGTGATTTAGGATTCTTGACTTCTCGAATATTTCAGAGTATTAAATTATTCTAATAAATGATAAATAAAACAGGTCTAACTTCTTGATATTATTAAGAATTCTTACAAATTTATTTCTATTTACTATATCTTTTCTTGAAAAGAGAGAGTAGATATTTTAGGAGAGTAGATACATTTGTAAACCATCATCGAAAGGAAATCACGTAATGATTAATTGGATTGAATCTTTTGGTATCTTCTCGAAGGAACTAAGAATCAGTTATTGATAGATGATCTCTATGAGTAATGTACAGTTTGAAAATAGAATTTTTATTGTATTTTATTCTTTTTAATGTTATTATATAGTAAATCTATAAGATTTTGTAGAAAATTTTAATATGTGAAAGAATTTAATTATCATTAAATATAGTTGCAAAACTTTTTGCCAATATTTTCACAAATTACAGAATTAGTATAATTTATGCATTTATTTTTAATGAAGAACGTATTTGACATTTAAAACAAAATAACTTTTCATTGATTCTGACATTTGTTTTTTTACAAAATTGGTTTTATCTTGCATTTTATATCACCAAAGAAACAAATCTTTTGAATTTTAAAGGACCATAAATAAAGAACATTTATCATACAAAACAATCAATGAAGTAAGCTACTACATTATCTGAAGAAATTGCAGAATTCAATTATCTTTGGATTTGTAATATTGTAAATCTTTTTTTTTTTGCCATTCTGTTACTATTTTAATGAGCTAAAAAATTTATGTTTTGTACATCATAGAAATAATTTATAAAATTAGAAAAAAATAAAGTAATTAATAAAAATAATTTTTAATTAAAACATCAAACTATGAAAGAAATATAAAATTTACAAGCAGCGTAATAAAAACTATCTTCATAAGATTAGAATGCATATTGATATTTGTAAAACATTATAAAATTTTCAAAATACCAATGTGTAACTAACAATCTGATGAAGTCTTCATTAATAATTTTCTTTGTCAGTATTAATCTGAAATTATTATTTACTTACATTCTTTGAAGTAAGAAAAAATTAATAAAACAAAAGGATTAAAATTTAATAATTTCGACAGAAATTTATTATTGGATGGTTTTGAAGCTTTGCCAATTTTTAATACACTTTTTTTTCACAATCACAAATGACAATACTAAAAATACAATATGACAATTACAAAAATATTCTAAAAACTACAAATTATAAAAACTTATAAATTATCCGTTTTAGACATGGTATCTAGAAATGCATTTCGGCTGTATGCCCTCTTCAGTCTAGACTTTTACCATGCCAACTACGAAAATTATTACAATATTACAAGAATTTTTACTTAAAAAATTCTAATAAATTCAAAAACTAATTTTACCGTATCTAGCCAATAAGAAAGCACCAAAAAGAAAGAACATGCAAGAATTTCATTTTCACGTAAAGTTGAAAAATATAGGAAATCTTCCTTTTACATTTAATACAGTATTTAATTGAAGTGTAGATGCTTGTCCATCAATTAAATGGAGTGTCGGCAGGAAAACGTGCCGACACCGACCCCTCTGATAGTAAACACGCACAAATAATTTTTTAGAACACATTTTTATTCAATATTTATTACTGAAAAAATTATTCAATACGCGTTTTTTAAATTTAAAACTAATAAATTATGAGCAATGAGAAAGTTATTGCCGACACCCACATCTGCTTAAAACTGCCGACAGTCCAGCCCTGAATTAGTGTGTCAGCATTTAGATTAAATTAAAATGGGATAATTGTTATTTATAGTTTAAAGTGGCAGCATTCAAGTTAAAACTAAAATTGGATAATTGTTATTTATTATGGTAGCATTCGGGTTAAAACTAAAATGGGATAATTGCTATTTTTATTAGTAAATAACATTGATGACCGATCATAAATATGAACTCTGACCTCAGCAGAATTTCGTACGTACTGCACTGCGCTGATATCAAACGCATTGTGAGATGCGTTTGATATCAGCAGCATTTGTTTCATATCAGGAATTTGTTGCATTGATACTCCTATGTAGTATATATAGGAGTATCAATGCAACAAATTCCTGCGATTTCGGATTTATGTTAGAATAACGGTTTGAAAAACCACGCCAAAGTGAATCAATAAAAATATAGAATTCGAAAAAACTCGTTATATCGAAATAGCGTTAAACGGAGCAACGTTAAGCGGAATCTTACTGTGTATTGTTTTTAATACTGTGTTCGAATTTTTTAAATTATTTTAAATATAAATTTTACGGATATTAACAAGTGTCCATATAAACAGTCAAGCATTCTAAAATTGTATGGTCACCCATTTAAAAGTAAAAATTTCCATCCGTTACCGATTTTAATTATCAGAAATTTCGAAGTGGAATAAATCTCTTTTGTTGCTATAGTTGCTATAGCAACAAAGTTTGATTTATTTTAATTTTTAGAATTTTGTAGATTTAGTTATATTTTTTATTTAATCCACCAGCTTTTTGCACATGATTTCCATTTTTTATTTGTCATATAATCTCTTTTTAAATTTCTTGCTGTCTCATAGTCCTTCAGTTCGCTACTTTCAGCAATTCAGATCTGGCAATGTTATTATCGAGGCTTTTTGTTGGAGAGAGTACAGCATGCGATGTAAAAATGTAACGCTTCGCGAATGCTTCTACCACGGAATTACCCTACAGCAAAAACAAAAATGGACAACAAAAATAGACAGTCATTTTATAGATTGAGGATTACATTTCCTCATCCAGTTTTTACTCACGGCTAATTTTTTTTACATATTTTATTCCTCTTTCCAATCAGGGAGATTACTAAGAGGCGGAAGCCAGTTCCAACCACATACTGGAACTGGCTCCCGCCAGATCCAGTCCTGAAGGACGGCGATCGCCGGGCCAGGTCCAGCACCCCGAAAAACTTTTCAGGAGTTATCAGACACGGGTCCTCCTGCGTGTCACGCCAACTCACGGTCAATTATATGTTGTCTTTTCTAGGGTATAAAGTTTTAATTATGTCAAAGTTTTTGGAAAAACTCAAACATGAATAGTTTTAATTGTGTCAAAGTTTTTGGAAAAACTCAAACACAAAATTCCGATATAGAGAAGATTAATTGTAGCAAACTTTTATTAAAATATCTAAAATGTTTATAACCGCAAAAATTTGCGGGTTTCAGTTAGTATAATATATAGAATATACTCGTAATAAGAATTTGGCCCCCCTCTGTGAGTGGCGCCCGGGACATGATAGACCCCCTTGCCCCCTAGCTACGCCACTGACTATATATAATGGGTTTCGTACCTCTGAAGAAATATAAATTTCGAATTACGAACTATTTGAGTTATGACCGAAACTTGCAACTTGAATTAGGTTTGATTCCGTGGTAGGACAGAAACTCAAACAGTAAAAATCAATAGAACAAAAGCCTAAATCAGCTGGATGGCGCGCAGTAAAGTTGTTTATCACCTTTAGAGAATCCAGGTTCAATTCCGAGTCCCATTCCTCCAGTTTTCATGAGGGCCGGGCTTAGCATGTTGAATTCCATCCTTCAACCGCCTAGTTGACCCAACATGGATATTAATAATCTTATGTTGTGTTATAAAAGTTGAGGCCACCAGATAAAGTATGTCGATGTGCGATATGGAAGATTAAATTAAAATTAAGAAAAATCCAAAAACGAAACCGCAATGTACGGGACAAAATCTCACATGAACAAAAGCTCATGTGTACAAAACCTCATCGGACAAAAGCACGTATACATATTATCATAACTATTGATTTAAAGCTTTATAATCAATTTTTAATTTATTTAAAAAATATATGAAAAGTTAAGTTAAAATTAAATTATGAAATAAGGTATAAAGGTTATTACTAATCATGTTTCTTAAGGCGAGTTTACACTAGGCAAGCACAAACGAACGAGGACGTTCTAGCAAATATCACCCGTTTGCGTGTGCTCATAAACGGAACTTTTACATTATCTGCAGAGATACTCGTTCGTTAATTATCTGTCTGCTACTACTGTTGGTGATCGAGCTCACTATTATAAAAATAGTATCTATTTCATTTTCATTAAGTGTATAAATTAAACAATTTTATTATTATGAATAAGCGTCTGGGAAAAATAAGATAATTACTGTCTTCATTATTTCGTATATTGCATACTGGTAATAAGAATTTTCTAATTAAAGCTATTTCACTTTTGTCAGGAACAGAGAAAACAAAAAATGTTTCGAAATCTTATTTCATTATACACACTAGAGTTTCCATATTAATTTCCACCATACTAATTAAAAAAAAAAACAATCAGAACTTTAATGTTAACTTTATTGTAATAAATTAATAACATTACTAATAAAAATTAGCAGCGATATGAAGGACGAACTGTTATTTCGTCCTTCATTTGTTGCAAAACAGATTTTCAAATGACTGTTTACATTTGAGTTCTTTTAACAGTTTGTGAGTTTGCCGCTTCACCTTCGAACATAACCGAACGCAAACGAATGTTTTCTTTCCTGTTTTCATCGTTTACATCAGCGTTTTTTAAACTATTGTATTTTGACTGCGATTTATTGCAAGAACCGTATTTTGTATTGATTCAATATACAGGTGATAAATCAAAGACACAAATTTTGTATGAATTATTATGTTCATTTATTCGTCATTAACCAATGCTATATATTTGTTATGGATAGTACATATTGATGCAAATAAACCGCTTTCAGAAAAGTTTTATTTTATAAACTGTATTCCAAACATTTTTATGCATTTTTCAGTTCATCGTGATCCTTTAATGGGTCGCGATGAACCTGAAAAAACCCTCGTTCACACTATATTGAATCTTGTACTCTCATGACTATTCCCTTGTGCTCGCTTAATATAAACGCACCTTTAGAGGCTATGTGCTAGTATAAATTTTCATATTTTCTTTTTTCTAGACAAATTGTTTATGAATTAGCAAGAGTAAGTTTGCTATAGGCAGATATGGATTACTATACTTAGTTAAGCTGTTAAAAAGGTAGGTGATATTCTAAGTTTCGTCGTGTTGCTTTTCATTTTTAACGCAGAATGTCAAAATTGTTGGCTATTTGATATTTATTATATATTGATTGAAGCTCTAAATTTTAATAGAAAATATGATTTTATATATTAAAAAATTCAAACTTTGATAAGTTTAGTTATTAGACCGACTCAACATGTGATGATGTATTGTTAGAAATATACATCAAGCACAGATTAAGATCCTTTGGAGCCTAACATTTGTAAGCATAAAAATTTTTTAAATTATTATAAAGTTATTCAATAATTTTTAATTTGATTTTGGAGACCCATAGGCGTCCCTAGGCATGTACCATTATATCCGGCCCTGATTATACTGTATATATAATTTTAACTGCTGGATGCAACGTGACAACAAATATCGTTGTATCGAGATTCTCCTGTTTAATCATAGCAAAATCTCTACAAAACATATAAATTATTTATTATTTATATTTATTATAAAATAATTTAATTATTTAATACATAAACTGTAAATGATATTGACATGCGCTTCCAGTGAAGAGTTAGATTTATGCATCTTTCAAAGTTATAAAGCAACTATTTAATAACATTAATAAAAAATTTGTCCATATGAGATTTTGTCCGTACATTGCGATTTTGTCTTCGGATTTTTGTATTATAGGCTTTTGTCATTTGAGTTTCTGTCATGGAACCATTAAGTTCGTAGTTCAAAGAACACCTGTAATTTGATTTACTAATCTATCGAATAAATTTCTAAAATTCAAAAATAAAAACAGTTAATCGAATTATAAATATAGAATTGCAAATATATTTCAAATAGGCGAGCTATCAGTTAATTAATTTTATTTATTTGTCTTTAGTTAGTTAATTTTTTATTGATGATGTTAAAGTTAGCTCATCTTAAAACTTAGATAATATTTATATGTTGCTTATCAACATTACATAAAAGAAATAAGTTTTAGAAGTATTTCTTTTACATATTTTCTTTATCTCTTCTTTTTACATATCTTCTTTATCTCTTCTTTAAAAGTTATTCAATTCAAGATTATTGGCCCAATTAGACTAAATCAGTTGCATGGTAGTTGATAAAGGTACAAGTTATATTTATAGTAGAAGGTGAACAAAGTTTTCTTTTTTTATCCCGATTTCGCTTTTTGAATATTAATTTGATGTAAATCCGTTTCAATCTTCGACATTATTGTGAAGGATAAACGAGTTAGTCAAGATCGATGAATCGCTCATCTATCTCTTTCCATTATTATATTTTCCAGCTTATTTTGAAAATTAAAATTTATCAGTTTCAGATTTATTGAAAACGATTAATATCATTTAAATATATTTGGCGTATTCATATATTTTGGGGAATATATCGCGTAAATGAATGAAATTTATTTGCATTATTGGAATCTTCCAGGATACTTGTCTCTAAAGTATGGTGCCCACACCTCTAAAAATGTATAAGAAGTTTTTAGGGATTCGCGTGTTTTTTGCTCGTCAAAATGCATTTCTATTGTATACCATGCATGCTAGCATTCTTTAGTAATAAAAGGGTTACGCGTGATATTTTCTTTACTGATAAAGAGGAGTTCAATTAAAAATGTTTGGAGACTGCTATTCTAGAAAACTAAGCCTATTGAAAATTATGGATTTTGGATTATATGTAACTAGATGTCTTCTGTGAAAACAATATCTCATGTAAATATAATCAAAATTTGAAGGAAATTTATGTGCAATATATTATTGGGATCTGCTAGAGAGAGATCATGTAATATATGCTAAAAATGATCACAATTGATTTTTCATCTCTTTGGCTGGCCCCATTTCGTGAAGGCTGAAATGGCCTCGTCACTTAATACTCTCAGAATAAAAAGCAACAAAGCATAAAAAAATAGCATAGATATGTTATTTCATAATCAATATAAATTTGCACAAGAATAATCCTACAATAAAACCTGCATCATTGTTGGTGACTGATGATTAGACACTAATTTTGTTCCAAAGTTTGATAATTTCTGTTTAGTTTTATCTAACTTTTGATTACTAATTTATGCTTCATTTCTCAATTATTTCTTATTTAGAATTATTGTTTCGAACCTACTAGTTCTCGTTATTTTTAATTTTAGATATGTGTATATTTTTATGATTTCTTTATTGTTATTGTTTTTAAAAATATAAACATTCCATCAGCAAGGAAAACATTCGAGGATTACCTACATCTGACAAGGAGAGCATAAATTCCTAAAATATTTATTAAATTTTTGATTTTCAATAAACACTTGAAATTCCAACCAAGAACAGAATGCTATATAATACTACTATTATCCACTGTTCTTTTTTGGAATTTCAAGTGTATTGAAACTCAAATTAAAAATTTAATCCAAATATTTTATCTGTTAAATCTGAAATCCATTAACCATAAAAATACAAATAATATATAGATCCTTTTAATTATTTTATTAACACTAGGACTGTTTAGCAGATAAAGATATTTCACAAGTTAAATAAATTGTGAAATATTTTTATCTGCTAAATAGTGTTAGTGTTACTTTTCCTATTTATTAGAAATATATTAAGTAGTAATCATTAGATGTATTAAAAGGGATCCTTAGGAAGACAAATATTAGGTTTAATATAATCATTGTAAATTATTTATAAACAGATGAGTACTCTCTATTGTGTAAAATGCAGGCATAATCCAATTAATTATATTGGTTCAATATTATAATTTTTGATAATTTCTTGTATTAAATTCAGAGTATTGACCTATAATATGAAAAACTTGATTGAATCAAAGGCAGATTTTAAATATAAGTAGCAAATATATGTTAAGAGATGAATTAATTATGTTAATTGTGTTTCATGTTTTAGCCCACAGGTGGCGCTTTTGTACAACTCCCGCTCTTTGTTTAAAATAAAGTTTCACTTTTCGTTTTGTTCTAGCAATGAAAGCACGTGTTCGTTTTCTTCTCTTCACAACAGACGAAATAATTCAACAGGTTATGGGTCTTATGCACGAGCTTTATGCATAAAGGATTTACGGACACTGCTAAAAAAAAAGGAAAAGAACGAACAGTCAAAGATCAACCCAAGAAGCAACAGTTGTCTCTGCCGAACTTAGTCAACGATTGAGTGAAACAACTTGAGAGTTCGTCATTGTTAGGATTAGGCGTAGTTAGGGCTAACAGAGAACTGAGTCACTAAGTTATTTAGCTGAAAAGTGAGTAGGTATTGATCAAATATTTCCTGTTGCAAGTCTAATTTCTTTGTTTCTGTGAGATTTAAGTTCTCTAAGATGGATTTAACAAGACATATTAAACTGCTAACTGGGGAAACAGACTGGCTGATGTGGAAACGTAAGATACGTGATATGCTCGACTATCATGAAGGAGCTTTAGATGTTGTTGACGGAAAATTAACTAAACCAGAACCGCTAGGAACTGGTGCCAGAGAGGACGAAATTAAGAAACATAAAGAACGTACCGATTTCTATCGAAGGGCAAATAGTTATGCCAAGACAATACTAGTTAGTACAGTTACTGATGCAGTATATCAGAAAATTATGGACAAAGAGTCGGCCTGTGATACATGGGAAGGACTAAAGCAGCAATTTGAGGCTGTGTCCAGGGACCAATTATTTAAGATTTGCACTGAGTTTTTCTCATTTTCATGGACATCTAGCAATGATGTATCCACACACATATAGCTCAGTTAAAGAGACTGTGGAATGAGTTAAACAATGGATTACAGATTAAAGGTGAACATAGATTACCAGAATTAATGTTAGTTTGCAAAATATTAAATATTTTACCAGCTGCCTTTGAGAACTTTAAGACCAACTGGATGCTTCTGGCCAAAGATGAAATAAGACACTCGATGAACTAACAACAAAACTGCATGTTCGAAAGAACATATTTCTTCTTTCTTTATAAAGAATGAAGAAAAGGAGAGAAATTTACAGGAAGCTCTGGTAGTGACAAAGTCAGATAATCGAAAACAGGATAGCAAAACAAATGCTAAATGGAAGTCAAAAAGGAAGGACATCTGTAACTACTGCAAAAAGAAAAGCCACTGGGTAAAAGATTGCAGACAGTGGATAGCTGATGGAAAACCAAGCAAAAAGGAGACAAAAAGTATTCAAGAAAATGACTCTGTGGCTACCACCGTGGCATTGATGTCTATCTGCAAAAAGAGTTGTACATCAGAAGTCGACTCCACGACATGGTGGATTGATAACGATGCAACAAAGCACGTGACAAACAGTTTAAGGTATTTTACAAAATATGAAAAGTTTAATACTCCCTGTAACATTAAAGCTGCTGGAAAAGAAACCCTAGTTGCACTTGGCAAAGGAAACATAGAAGTCCAGTCAAGAGTCGTCGGTAAAACATACCAGAGAATAATATTGATGGATGTCTGGTATGTCCATGAGATAAATAGAAATCTTTTCTCAGTACTTGCCTCTCAAGATCGAAATCAAAACAGTAAGTTCTTGTCATCCTCTACAGAATGCTCCTTAAGAGTTAATGGAGAGATTGTAATGTGTGGATCTCGGAATACATACGGTTCTTTGTATAGGGCCAATATCGAACCAGTTGTTGCAGAAAATAGAATTATAAAAGAGGAGGAAACAGCGGTAGTAGATGATTCCTTACAACTATACCATGAGAGATGGGGTCATCAAGATAAACGCCATATAAAGAACTTGCTGAGAAAGAAGTTAAATATTAACATCAATTTAGATAGAGATATGCGAGCCTTATATATGGCAAGTCACATCGCCTGCCATTTGGCACAAGACGTAGAACCAATGCTCCAGGTGAACTTCTTTCAGCAGACGTATGTGGACCTTTTGATGAGTCATTTCAAAGAAAACGCTATCTAGTTGTATTCAAAGATAGTTATACAAGATTTCGGTATGGCTACATCATAAGAGAAAAATCACAAGTCAAAGACACACTAAGGCATGTCCTTGCACATGCAAAGAACTTGGTGCACTCTATAAAGGAATTCTTAAGTGATAATGGAGGAGAGTTTGACAATGAGGAGGTTCGATCCACTCTACGAAAAGAAGGAATATCACAGAGACTGACAGCACCCTATACACCCCAGCAGAATGGAGGCTGTGAATGGGAAATGTGCTGCTGTTTTTAACCTTTTCAATTGATTTTTCTGCTAATACGGATAAACAAAAAAAAAAAAAATGTAACTAGCAGGAATAGAACCCAGGCCGACCACATGGAAGTTTGCCGCTTAACCACGCTGCCACGACAACTCGTTGTTAATTAATATAACGAACTGGTATACTTTCGTCGCGTCTTTCTTCGAGGTCATTTTTCTCCATAATGGCTAGCCATTGGCCTCTAACCTTTTACTGTGTTTTAGTACTATTCAAGAACTCTTACAGAAATAAATTTCATTTCATTCCGTTTTCCGGCCCTCGAGTCCTCTCCTTGTGAGCTCGGTTGGGACAGATTTTTATTGTAGCTATTAAGAAAGAGTTCTCCGAATTGCTTCCAGATGTTAAATGATTTTTTATGAGCAAATTTCAAAAATATTGATGCCGAAAATATTCACCTTTAATTTTTCGAGATTTTTTTTTTAATTTCGAACTTATTGCGATCCTTAGAATTTCTTTCCAGTATCGTTGGAATTTTTTAGATATGCGTCTAAATAATGTAGGTTGCAGTATAATTATAAAATTTATATTTAAATAAAAATAACTGAAAAGGTATTTTAGCAATTTCAATAAACATTAGTAAATGAAATAGTTTAGAGAAAAAGAAAAATTTATTAATTTTTTTTTTAATTTAACCTCAAACAAAATCAGAAAATTTTAATTTTATTTAGATCTGAAAAAGATTTTAATAATTTTATCGATCGATATAATTTTGCAAATTTTTACAATTTTTACAAACTTTACAACAAATTTTTAAAAAGTTTGTATTCGCAATAATGTTATGAAAATATCTTAAAATCATTAAACGTTTATTTTTGTTATTATTGATTTGATAATTTTTATAACATTATTACAAATAGAAAATTTTTAAAAATTTGTTGTAAAATTTGTAAAAATTTGCATATATTGATTGATAAAATTATTAAAATCTTTTTCAGAGAAGAATTTTGAATAAATATTATTTTATAAAGATTGCTAGATACTTTTCTGATAAAAATACTATATTAGTAGTAAAATCTTAAATTGGTTTTGTGTCATTTTATCATTTATTCTTATTTATACTGATAAGAATTTGTGAATAAGAAAATCCATATTTTACATTTTAAACATTCATTTATACATTATCAAACAATTCTTAAAACAATTAATTGCCTACTTCCCAACGTGTGCCCTTTATTTTGAAATAATTAAAGATATGAGATGTCATCAAAATCAGCTTTAATAGCAAAATTTGTATGCTGAAGTAAAAACTATTAGATAGTTTACTGAAATAACTATGAAACTAACACAATTTTTAAATGGATATATCTGCAAGTTAATCTTATTTCAAAATCTATTTTAATAGCCTGACCATTCTGCTAAATTTTATGAAATTCAATTAAATGATTATTAGACAGAAACCTTTGAAGTTTGAATGCCAATCATTCTTGAGCGGTTGAAGATAAAAGATTGATATGTCATCGAAATCATTTTCAACGTCTTGATCACTTTCCAAATTTTATAAATTTTCAATAAATAGTTCGTCATCGAAATTACCTTTAATAACAGAATACTACTGCCAAAATTCATAAAAATATATTAATTAGTTCATAAATTATTAGTGAGCAATATATAGACGGCATAGTAATTTCATTAATCCCATTTTCTTTCGGAAAATATATTAAAAATATTTCTAATAAATTTTCAACATAGTTATAAACCATCTTTACAGAAAAATATAAATCAATTGTGTATAAGAGTAACTATGTTTTAATTATTTTATTAAGATAACTTCTATTATTGCTTATCAGAAAGAAATTCATAGGATAGTATAACACTAAATCATGCGAAAACACTTATTGGAAAGCCATATTATAATCAGAGTTTTTAAAACATGTCTTATAATAATAGAAAGTATGGAAAAATATAAAATGTCTCTACTAATATGAACTCCGAGATTATTTATATTCAGTAAGATCCCGCTTAACGCTGCCCCATTTAACGCTGTTTCAATATAACGCGGTTTTTTCAGAAAAAACCGCGTTATATTGAAAAAACAGTAAATTACAGAATATAATTTTTATTGATTCACTTTGGCGCGGATTTTCAAACCGTGATACTCATATAAATCGGAAATCTCACGAATATGTTGCTTTGATACTCCTATGGCCACTTCTCGCAGAGCGTTTGATTTCAATGCAATGCAGTATATACGAAAGTTTGCTGCAGTCACAAATCATATTTATGATCGGTCATCAAGGTTATTTTACAGTAATAAAAACAGCAATTATCCTAATTTACTTTAAACTTGAATGCTGCCACTTCGAACTATAGTATTTTGAAGTTAGAGCGTTTTTTCCCATCGATGTTTTTGTCAAAACAAGTTTAACCATATTATGGAAGATATGGAACAGTTTATGCAAAATGATAGAAATTTTGAATTTCAAAAGTAACATGAAGTGTCATGAATGCGATGTCTTACTATCGACAGTTGCTTGCCGAACGAAAGAGAAAAGGCAAAACGTTAGATGACACAGTAAAAAACAAAAAGTGTTAAATGAGAAAGAACCTTCCTCATCCAAACATAAAATATTCACTCGAATATTTGATTTTTATGAAAGATTTATGAATAAAAATCGATATTAGCAATATTAAAATGTCTATAATTAATGTAATACAATAGTAATAATAATGTTATAAAATAATAAAAAAAATGGTACGTATATTTTTTATTCACTGTCTTGTTTCACCTATCCCATTATTTACGTGTTAAGATGACCTCGTTTAACGCTGTTTCATTTAGCGCTTCGTTTCTTTGGAATGTATCCCCCGCGTTAAACGGGGTCTTACTATATTCGATAAAAGTTATTAATATTTTTATCTCAGTAAATTATATATCACGATATAGTTATAGTTCTTGATTATTATACAACTTTTATTAATATTAAATTAAACCGTATTAATGCTATTTATTGCATTAAAATGTGTAATAATATTTATTTTTTATTATATTATTAATTAAAAATTTTCACTATTATTGAGTCGTATGAGTGGGTAGAATAATTTATTAATTAAAATCGTAATATAGGAATAACAGTAGTAAATAATTACTATTATGTCATTTCTATATTTGATTTCATTTATTGTAAATAATGCGAAGAAATTTTAGCATTTGTATGCCCTTCCTAAAGCATAATTTTGCATAAAATTTGATCGGAGATCTCAATTAAGTGATAAACATTTTTCTATCGATCATAATATGATCGGGGAGAATACTATTATTAATTTTATCAAGGCGGGCTAATAATTTTATCTGTTAATTAATTTTATATTTATTAATTAATTAATAGAGGGCCAATTTTGACAAGGAATCTAGATATTTTATGAAATTTTATCGAGGAGAGTTTAACAAAATTTCATAAATTTCATTTCTCGATTCGGAATGTTCAGAATAAACTCCATAATAATAATCAATTAAAACTAAAAAAAAATAATCACTTACCGCATTCTGGTCAAGAATAGTGTTATCAAAATTATGAAGTTCATCCAACATCACAATCGATTTAAAAATAATCACGAAGATTCCGTTTAGTAAAAGAGATATAAATAAATTCCTGTGCATGATAATCCGATGAACTCTCAATTGCCTAAAAAAATTATTATTATTATTTAATATATGTAAAAGTAACAGCATATCATATCAGTAACATTTTGCTATTTTAAAATAAAAATCTTACTTATATGTAACAAACGTAATAATAGCTGGAATGAGAAAGGCGATGGATATTGAGTGAATAATAATGTGAAAATATTGAAGTCGAAGCATACCCTGAATAAATTTACATAATATATAAAAATATATAAACTTTTAATGCAATCTTTAATAAATTATGTTACTTCGACTCTTCCACATCCATTGTAATTGGTCCATTCTGATAAGTTTCCACGTAAATACCAGGAACCGTCAGAGTTACATATCTTAACAGCATATCCTAATTTAAGAGAATCCATTTATTTATAATATTTTATGTATGTATTAATATATAAATATATTGAATATAAACGTATATGCATTATTATTTCTGTTTCAATACTTACTAGGACATGGTGGAGGTTTGCTTGAAAAATAAACATGTTCTTGGCAAACTGATTGAGCAACTTGTTCTGCAGGCGTGTCTGACCAGCATTGCCAACCGTCCCAAGTCCTTGGACAATGTGGTTCGTCTAAAATAAATTCTATATTATAATTTTTTTTTTTGCATTAGAATTGATATATTCGCCAAAATGATTTAAATAATACATTTTTAATATATTATATATTTAGCTTAAAATAAACAAAACTACTTGATAATGTTTTGATGTTTGGAAATTACATTATTTTTAAAAATTAATAACGAATTGTTTGTATAAAATAGATAAAATTTACGTAAAATAATATACTTTATCAATTGAAAATTAAATTTAATAAATTTAGTGTAGAATTGTTTTAATTATTAGAACATATTTTTCTAATATTTATTTTTAACAATACTTCCAGAAAAATTTGATAAATTATCAATTTTTTAAAAATTTTCGATATGGGATTAGTTCCAGAAAAATTCGCTAACTGTATTTATTGTTAAAAACAATCATATTTTTAGTACAACTGAGGTTAAATCGCGTTCTTTATAATATATAACAATGAAAAATGTATTGTTATAATATAATCCTTTATTTTTTCGATAATTCCTATTGTTTGGCTGTAAATAACGATCACAATGTTTGTATTTTTTCGCTAACAAATTATAATATTGAATAGCAAAGTCAGAAAGATTTTTAACAAAATCTTTTAAAAATATAATTATTGAAATTTGTAAGAGACTAAACTGAATACAAATATATCTTTACTTCCACAAAATTAAAAAGTACAGGAATATAAAAAAACACGTCTTAATACATGAGCAGACAGTAACAGACTCCCTCAGACAGAGTAGTTACAAAAATATTCTCACCCCACAATTCACGTGCCCTCAGGGTCAACGCCCCCGTACATCACTGGATGTGGGGATAACAAGCTAAAATAACATCCTAAAATGAAATTTAGGATGAAAGGTCCAATTAAGCTACAACGCTAATTGGTAAACTGAATTTCTTATCACACACCCCTACTAAGAATGTTCATCTCTCCTGAGATGAAACCTTTTAACATTTATGATATGAACGATTTTAGCATGGCCGTCATCTGCTTCGTAAATAATGTTCTTGACTTTTCCATCAACGACAATCGAATCCTTGAAAAGGGCCCTTAATTTGAGGGTTCTTTCCCACTACAAACTAAAATGTATGATCCAATAGGAAAAGTTTCGTTGGGTTGAAGATGACGCTTATCGTAACCCTGCTTGACACGCTCACGATATTTAAGCATATTATCTTTAGACATGACTTTTTCTTCCTAGCAGGGTTTCACAATTCCGTACTCTTTATCGGCTAAAAATGTGGCGCTACATTCCGTCCATTTGTAATACGGAGAACATTCTAAGGAAGCGTTGTAGCTTCTATTCTCGTGCCGAACAACTGCGTCTAGGCAAGCTTTCCATCCTCCTTTGAAGTGGGGATAGCACTGAATAAATTTCTTGAGATCACGTATTTTCCGTTCAGCTAGACCATTTCCTGCAGGATGGTAGGGACTAGTGTTTATAAGTTTAATGCCTTTTGCCACAGCCCACTCTCTAAACCTTTTCGAAGTGAAACAAGCATCACAATCACTTACAATAGTCCGTATCTGTTTAAGTGCACTAAAACTTTCAAAATATTGTATGACACTCTTCACATTTTCACACATATCTTTAGCATTTGTCATTTTGGTTGTCTCTTCAACAACTACTAGAAAAGACAGACAGAAAAGAACTGTCTTTCCTCCTCCTAAACTTTTCTTGGTTAACTCAGCAAAATCGATGTGTATAGTCTGATAGGGCAACTCGTCGTAGTTTGGAACACACATCTTATCTCTGATTGGCAAATACTTGAATTTCACTTGTTGACATATCGTGCAAGTCTTGATATATTTAATAATATCTTCTTTCATATTCCTCCAAAAAAATCGAGATTTTAATTTATAATATGTACGCCACACACCATCGTGCCCCTACTATCCGGATCGTCGTGATATCGTCGTAAAATTTCACGTTAAAGATCCTTAGGTACTCTTAACCTTCCATCTTTCATCACTTCCAACTGTAGTT
Source organism: Olivierus martensii (assembly GCA_000484575.1). Lineage (NCBI taxonomy): Eukaryota > Metazoa > Arthropoda > Arachnida > Scorpiones > Buthidae > Olivierus > Olivierus martensii. The sequence goes on along the minus strand of AYEL01091638.1, from coordinate 51,035 downwards.
TATTTACACTGTTAATATGTACAGCTTCTCCGGATAGACCTAATCGAGAGAGAGCATCAGAGTCCGTTAACTCCTTCCCGATCGATGATTTATGATCAAGTCATAGGTTTGTAAAAATATTTGTCAACGTCCCAACCTTCCTTTAGGTTCCTTAAGAGATAACAAAAAGGTCAAGGCCTGATGATCAGTGTGTACATGAAATCTCCGTCCCTCAATGAAACTTTGAAAGTATTTTATGGTTTTGATTACTGCCAAACATTCCTTCTGCTGTACTTCTGCTCGGCTGCTGTAAAAGTATAGGAATAATAACCTACCACTCGAAGTTGTCAGGCACGCTTTTCACGCGGATCCCTTTAATATAAAATTGCCCCGCTTCCGTAATGTGATGCATCAGTGCAGTTCAAACTCAAGTGTCCAGTCTGGGACTTGCAGTATTGGATTGGAAGTTATTTTCCTCACCAAATCTCGGTAAGCCTTTTCACATTCATCTGACCACACAAAGGGGGGAAGTTATTTTCCTCACCAAATCTCGGTAAGCCTTTTCACATTCATCTGACCACATCTTTCTTTTTTCAATTGATCCAAGGGTCTCACAATAGCCGAATAATGAGGAATAAAAGCTCTAAAATGACCTGTCAGTCCAGTAAAACATCGCAAAGTGTGGAGGTCATAGGGACGAGCCATTTGTCTCACTTTATCAACGGACTCAGCTGTCTTAATTTTGCTAAACCCATCTATGCTTCATTCTAAAAACTTTATGCTCTTCACATTAAATTCGGATTTATTCATATTGATTGACAAATTAGCCTAATATAATTTTTCCAACACTTTGTAAGTTAGTTCCCCATTCTCCTTCTCATTTCTGCCACCAATTCCGATATCGTCAATATAATTTTGAACGTGGTTATTTTCGGTCAATTCTCCCAATACTCTATTCATAACTCTCTGAAATAGAGCCGGAGAATTCTTCCATCCCTGCGGTAGACGAGTATACTTGTAATATCCGAACGGAGTGACGAACGTTGTATACTTGCGTGTCGCTTGACTAATACCCACCTGCCAAAATCCGTCCTTGAGATCTAATTTGCTGAATGCACTGGATCCCCCAAACTGATTTATTACCTCATCAATTAATGGAAAGGGATGGAGATCGGGCTCAGTATACTTGTTAATTTCGATATAATTGTGAGCTAACCTGTAAGATCCATCCTTTTTTGGTAGAACCACACAAGGAGAAGCATAAGGTGAATTGGACTCCTCAATAATACCCAACGCAAGCATCTCACGGATCTTTCCTTGTAGCCATTCTCTTTTATGAAGCGAAAGGCGGTAGGGTTTATGTTTGACAATAGGAGATGGTTTAATACAAAAATCGACAGTAACGAGAGGAGATTGTTGGTATTTTGGCACATTTATTCCTGGAAAAAGACGCAAAACGTCTTCCTTACAGGTCACCTTGTTTTCGGTTCTTTTCTCACCTTCCGTGGCATAAATTTCCTTAGTAACAAAACTACAATTAATGTTAAGTTGTTCAAGCGTTCGAATTCCTAAAAGCTAGTTTAATTTGTTCACTGGTATAGCCTCGATCCGAAGGTGCTTAGCTTCGATCTCCAAATCGAAACAAACAATCCCTTCATAAACGGCAGTCTCTCCATTAAATGCCTTGAGCACCGTTTTTTGGGGTTGTACCGACAACTTTAATAACCTTATTAATTTAGGATGTATTAGATTTACTGTGGATCCAGGATCGAAAAAGACATTACACTTCATCTGATTGACTTTAACAGGAAAGACCCGCGGATCTCCCAACGAAGCCAATAAACAATATTCCGGTTTCATCGTCAAGCTCGGAATACCTTCTTTCACTCGGTTTTTGATCTGGATATATCTTCCATTCTAATTTGTGCTTCCTCGCAACTGGCTGGACCATTAATTTCGTTGATTCTATCTTCTGGTTTTTTGTATCGACCCTTCGAACGTAGGTTGTTTCGATCTATTTCTCCACGTGGCTTCGGGAGCAATCTTTCCATTGCTTGTCGTAACTGATCTTTACTTTCGATGTTTTGACAGAGAAGACTCCCTTGCATATCATTGGGTAGGCCTCGCATTACCATAGTAATAAAGGAATGTTCTCCTATGTCAGGATACGCCAAAGTTATACGACGTTGTTTTTCATAATATTCCATAAGAGCGCCTCCACGATATTCCCAATTATCAGCTAAATATGACAGCTCGATGCGGTTTTGCCCAAATGAAGTAATAAAAGAAGTTTTCCATTTATCCCAATCCTCGGGTAATCCAACCAACATTCTCGAATTGTACCATTTAACAGCAACCCTCCAAGGTGGCTTCGTAAATTCAAAATCTTATCCTGATCAAGTCTTCTATTGATTTAGATTGCAAGCTCGCTCGAAAACTGTCATCCAGCTTCTAGTATCTTCGCTTTTTCCATCGAATTTTTGAAATATGAACGGGACCGGGACCGATTTTTGATTAATGCTAATTTGTTCCATAGTCTGTTGTAATTTTCCTATAACATTAATAAGGGTATCTTCCTGACTTTTAAATTGATTCTGTTGCAATTGCAGCATCAAACATAAAGTCTCATTCAAATTAGCATCCGAAATCCCACTTCCACATTCACTAATTTGCAATTGTACAAACGCTCCATTGATATAAGACTCACCTTCTTCCTCGGTTAAACTGACAGTCACTGTTCTCGATTTCTTCATTTTCTCGATTGCTGTCTTCACAGGTACGGAAAATCTAATGGTATCATCATTTTCAATATTTCGAAATCGTTCATCCACCTCCATCCAATTTTCGCCTCCTTCCAACAGATATCTGCACACATTAATGTCTCCTTCTTCGGACTTGCGTAATAAAAACTTTATAATCATAGTTAATATGAATAATATGAAGATGATAAAATTGTTTACAGATGTATACTGAATCCTGCCGATTGCGCCAATTTGTAACAGACTAAACTGAATACAAATATATCTTTACTTCCACAAAATTAAAAAGTACAGGAATATAAGAAACACATCTTAATACATGAGCAGACAGTAACAGACTCCCTCAGACGAAAATATTCTCACCCCACAGTTCACGTGCCCTCAGGGTCAACGCCCCCGTAAATCACTGGATGTGGGGATAACAAGCTAAAACATCCTAAAATGAAATTTACGATGAAAGGGCCAATTAAGCCAATTAGTAAACTGAATTTCTTATCACAAAATTAATTGAAAAACTTTTTTGAGCTTACCTGTTTGCAGTTTTGGATCTCAGCTAAAACATCCTAAAATGAAATTTACGATGAAAGGGCCAATTAAGCCAATTAGTAAACGGAATTTCTTATCATAAAATTAATTAAAAAACTTTTTGAGCTTACCTGTTTGCAGTTTGGGATTCGATGCCATCGTTTCGCAGCAAGCAACAGCGGCTCGACAACAAGAAATCCATTTTGATGCAAACACATCATTGATAAACGTATCAAATATAGGATGCGTTAAATTATCAGGATCAATCGAATAACTGATATTTGATCTTGGATCTAATACTTCACCCAAAAAAGAGTTATATCTGTGGGAAAAGCAATTTAATATTAAAAACTTATATATGAGTTATCCCAAAAGTAATGTTTTTATACTGTACATGTTCAAACGTGTCTCAGGTATGAATGAAGCTTTCATAGCATTGGAAGTGTCTTATTATTTAATTGGAAAATATATACTTAATAATAATAATAATAAATGATTTATCTTTTATATCCTTCCAAAACTTAATTTAAGGATGACCTGATATAAACATTTTTTCATGCAATAATCACCTGAATTTCAATCTTGGATCGACGAAAGCCCACGGAGGTAGATAATTGTAGCATCTAGCACACGTATCTTTTCTATAAATATCAAACTGTAAAGCGAATCCTCTTTCTGTCCTACAAACTATTGTCTTCATTTCTTGGATGTAACTGGTGTTGTCTTCTTGCGAAACGTTGAAACTACTGAGCTTTAAAAATTAGTCATTTGATAAACAAAAAATATATTCAATAAATTAAATTACTTTATCAGATTAAACTTTATTCAATAATAAATTTTTCTGTTTTTTTTTTGGAATATTATAAATTACTAAGATATTGTTACTATCAGAAATATTGTAAAATAATTTTCAACTTTAAAATTAAAATAAAATGATTAAAAAATAATTTTTTAATAATATCGCCTTCTTGCTGATGAAATAATCACCCCAAACTAATGACCAATATATCAATTTTACTAAAGAATCCACGCCCATGGATCCTCTGACAAAGATCTTTCATGTTTGGGATGGTTTTAACTGTAAGCTAGAAACATTTTATTTCCATCACTACATCAGCAAACTCTTGTATTTATATTGGATACTAATAATCTGAGTAGAGTCATTATAAATAGTGAAGTATCAGTCACAATAGATTATCTACAAACCGTTGATATAAATATTACTGATGATATGATTACATTTATAATAATTTAAAAAATTTTCTTTTCATGAAGGGAATAATTGTAAAAATAATTTCTGAAGAGCAAAGAGAAAAGAAAACATTTATTTTTGTAGGTCATTTAAAACGACAAACATCATAATGCAAACATCAATATATTTTATATCTAGTGACGTATTCGGTGATATGATTGATATCCTTATCATGATGCCGTTTTAAACTAACCGTATTTTATCGATACAAATTCTTAAAAAATTCAATTTAAACCATCACACATTTATAACATACGTGAATTATTAATTTATACATCATTTAACCACCTGCACGTTGTTAACAATTTCGTCAAGGAAATGGTTTCAGGCATAATAAAATGTAAGTTTTCTCCGCTGTTTATGAGATCATTATCGTGACAATCAAACAATCTTTAAAGTTATCGCAAGATTTAATTGAAAAACGTTCTAGTTTTAGACTTTTAATTCAGATTTTGTTATTTTTAAATATAATTTCTCTATTTGTTTACCAGAGTTACAAAAAGTTCTAATGGAAGTCACATTAAAAAAATTCTGATCGTATTTAAAAAAAAAGAGTAATTATTATTATTAATAAAAAATTAAATTTAAATATTAATATAGTTTTAATTAAAATATTTACTTACTTTATTACTCCAAATAATTAATGTCACTACAACCATGAGAATTTTCATGTTTTTAACAGTTCAGTTAATGCAAGTTATAAAATTTTCGTGTATTTTCGTTCACACATGTTGTCCACGATTCCTAAATGGATAATATTGATAATAAATTCCTTTAAACTAACTTAAATCCCATTAAATTTTTATAAAGTATCATTATATGAATCTATAAAGCATAATATATTCATAAACTTATCAAAATGAACAGTTTAATTAGTTAATCTATAATATCTAACTTGATTTGCAACTGTCTGAATCAGAGTATTAGATTAAATGTTTCAATGGAGAAGGTTGATTCAATTCTGATAACATTTCGTGTTTACAAGAATGCTAAAGATACCCTTCATCAATATTTACTTGTTTATATTGAAAATAACATTTTGGTAATAGAGAATTAATTAATATTAAATTAATTTATTTAAAAATAATTAATTAATTAATTATCCCAAATCAGTAAATATGTTTTGATGCGAAATAAATTACATCCGTATCTTATCAACACGGATAATTGACTTTAAAAACTAAATTTTTCATTAAAAATTTATGTAATAATTAATTAATTAATTATCCCAAATCAGTAAATATGTTTTGATGCGAAATAAATTATATCCGTATCTTATCAGCACGGATAATTGACTTTAAAAACTAAATTTTTCATTAAAAATTTATATTTGCTTATATTTTATCACACAAAGAAATTATAACTATTCATCATAGCTGTAAACTACCCCCTTCTGCATGGGCATCGGGGTCCCACGGGAACTCTGATGACCATGGGGAGATGAAACTGGGTGCAGCCCACCGGGGAGATGAAACCGGGTCCCAAGGGCCTGGGCCCATTGGGGGTGGGCCCCACCCTAAGAGGCCCCCAGTGGGAGTTTCATATCCCACGGACTGTGGGCCCACCGGGGAGATGAAACCGGATCCCACAGACCTGGGGCCCATTGGGGTAGGGCCCCGCGGGTCCACCCATGGAGTAGGGCCATTGGGGGCACGGCACCCATGGGGTGCAGCCTCCACAGGCCCCATCGCAATTACTACACATTTGAACTAATGCTTAATAAAATATATAGTAAATAAATTTGCACCCCGTGCAATTACTACACATTTGAACTAATGCTTAATAAAATATATAGTAAATAAATTTGCAAGATAAGCTATTATTATACAATATGCTGTTATATAAAGTATTATAAGATTAGATCACAATAGTTTATTTCCGCTCATTTATATAAGCGGGGAATTTCTAGTATAAATTTATTTGACTGATCTACTTACATATTGTACTGAGTGTTTTATCGATAATTTTTTTTAAATCTAATTTTCTTCATTTGTACCTTATTGTATTCATGACTTGCCACTATCGAGATGAAGAAAAAATTGTAGATAAAGTGCAGAAAGGTAGAACAATTAAAATGTAACTTGAGAATGGCATTCCTAGGACAACTGTGGTTTGCAACAGAGAGAGATGAAAGAAGAACACTCGATTGAGCAAAGAGATGAAGAAAAAATTGTAGATAAAGTGCAGAAAATTATAACAATTAAAATGTAACTTGAGCATGGCATTCCTAGGACAACTGTGGTTTGCAACAGAGAGAGAAGATTATGGATGCTAGGGTGTCTGCTGAAAGACTTCATTCCAACATTCAAGGATATAAATTGTATGTGTCTGCTGGAAGACTTCATTCCAACATCTAAGGGCTAATAAATTATGTGTGATAAAATAGTGTATTTTGTAATTTAGTGTGCTATACAATAGTAAAACAGATATAATAAAGTAAATAATATAGTATACCTCTCTTACCTCACCCGTTAGGGGAGTGGTATGGGGACCAATAACGAATAAATCTATTTCACATAGTCTTATATGGGAAATATTGTTGTGTAATTCAACAGTTTCTCAATTCAACATTACTTTGGCGACGGATTAATATCAAATTGCGAGGCACCACTGTATAACTACACATTTTCTAGACATTTTTGAAGCTATATTTATCCAAAAATTACCTTTAAATAAAGAAATTCACAAACAAAAAAATAAGAACAATATTTACTTCAACAACACTAATGCTACTACTGTTGATGAGAATTTCAATTCTAGAAATTTCTATTGCTTCTATGCATTTCTAATGTAAGTGTTACCATCTAATAGCAGATCATAATATTAAATTTGGTTTTTTGAGATTGACAAATTTAAGAATTTATTCAAAAAACTTTAATTAATAATTGAAAAACTTTGATTAAAAAAAATGGTGAGTGATAGGAATAAAATAATATCAGAATTAAGAATTTCAATTCAAAATACATTAAAAAAAATCAGTTTTCATAAGGACAAAATGCATGTTGAGCAGTGCTATCAATATAGCAATGCATGATAAAGGTCACCTGGATTATAGTTAGTTAAGTACAATTTTTTTAAATTTAAATTAGAAATTTGTAGAATTTTAATGTTCTAAAAGTTGGTGTTTGATTATATTATGTTTAATACATTAAATTTGTGTATGTACAACTGAAGAGACCAAAATTACTTTTTTAAGTATTCTTTCTTAGTATAATAAGAATAAGGCTTTAATGAATAATATATCATTATATATTATTCATTAAAACAATTCACATGGATTCGAATCCATGAGCAATAGTCTGATATATAAAGCATCTTTTTTGTGTTTGGTTCTTGTATTTATATGTTCATTAAATTTACTACAATATAGGAAATAATAAATATTAGGAGTGGGCAATACAAAGTTTGGGCATTTCTGATTTACAACTGCCATCGTAAGTTGAGGACTATTTGTATATTGTACTTATATACAAAATTAGCTATATTTCCACTAGAAAAAATCATTAAAATAAACTACAGGAATACCTCGATTATCGCGGTTATTGTTGCCAAGAAAATACCACAATAATCGAATCCGCGATAATCGGGATAAATAATGCATATAAAATGGATGATCATTGCCAAAGATTTTTCAAGAAATGGATTTTTCAGGAAAAAAGAAATGTGTTAAAAGTACTAATCTTCTAAGTTGATCACTCTACGTTTCTTCTTGATAGCTATAGACTTGATATCATCCTTGTTTATTTTAGCATTCATTGTAGGGGTAAATAAGAAGAGAAATAATTATTCACATGCAGTACCGGCTCTAGAGGTCCCGGCCCCCAATGCAGCTTTCTTGAAACATCTATTCAGCAATATACAATATTGCTGAGTTGATGTTTCAATATAATTATTCAGCAATATTGTATATTGCTGAGTAATAATATTGAAAAAATGATAATTTTGATGCCCCAATGTGGTGCATCGTCTGCTTACCGGGTTAAGCCAGTCCTGTCCACAGGTACTTCAGGTAAAGGTAGACAGTTACTGATGAATGGTGAGCAAGTGCCGTCGGATAAAATCGAAGTGCTACAGAGAGCTACCTGGAGAGCAAATGTAATTTTGGTTGCATATATAGTGGACTATATCTCGAGGATGTGATAATTTGAATTTGGAGTGCAATAATTGGAACTTCGGTATCAAATTATAAATCGTGATAAATCGAGAATCGCAATAATCAAAATCGCGGTAATTGAGGTATTCCTGTATAATACAACAGATTTAAATAATGATATAATTAAGATAATTATATAAAATCAGACCTATTACTAAAAAACATTTTCTAGTAATAAATATAATTATTTCCTAGTAATAAACTTGATTAATGAAAGATATCCCAGAACATCACCAATGTATGATATCATTATGATGTAGCAATGACTGAGGTTACCAGTTCAATGTATGATATAGCTAATGGATGATATTTCAAAATGTCAGATGTGTGATGTCATGAAAAGTATGAATGCCATTAATATCATTGTTGAATCCAGAGATTTTGATTTTTTCTATCTTTACTTACAGATAGAATACTAATTGCAGCTATCAAAAAACCATATAAAACCAGAAACTAATATCTCCCTATAAATGAATGCCAGAAATTCTCATACAATGCCAGATACACCAGCTATTATCCCCACACATTATATCAGCTTCCTTCATTTACTCATTCTCTTCTTCATATAAGTAAATTTTTTATTCATACTCTCAAACTTCCAAATCATCCTCAGATACTCATACACTTGTTTTCTTCACACTTTCTTTGGTCTTTCTTCCCACAATTACATCCAAACACAGAACAAACACTTGTTTCATACAAGTGTTCATCAGTCATTCACTCTACACAGACAAACAGAACATGGTGGAACAAACAATAACAACAGATTGTTCCATCATTAGCGATGTTTACTGATAGATAATAGCTGACAGTACAATTGTTATTCATGTTCCTGGTAAAATACCTTTTGGTCAAATTAAAGCATATAGTAGAAATGATGCTATCACATCATGTGCACAAGCCAAGATGACTAATGTTGGAAGTAAATGATATCATTAGCCTGACAATTCAGAATAATTTTAAATTGTGGATTTTCTGAGATGTATGGTTTGTTACTAAAGGTGAGATTGCTATATTTAATATAAATATCCTCCTGAACATATGTTGAAAAATGAAAATATATGATTCATTAGTAAAGATTTATCTCAAAACTGTATATCTTGGAAAATGCAAAGTTTCTTTGACATATTAATTCATATAATCTACCAATCTATACTATTTTTAAGAACCCGATAGGAAGATAATATTCATAAATCCAGTATTAACAATTTATTTTAAAATGTTTAATCATTTCACATGTTTAATTATAATTTGATAATTTGAAAAGCAAATAAAATTCAGTATTATTAAATTCAGATATTCAAATTTGTTTTGTTTTTTAGTTTTTTTATTACTATTAGCATAACTCAACAGATATATCAGACTAAAGTACATTTTGCTGTGTTTGAATATTCTGACATAGGTCTTATCAGTGGTCTTGACCACTGTTAGGTTTAACAACGATTGGTGGAACAAAATTTCCCTGACATCACTCAGTGATACTGTTGTTAAATTAACATTGCTGCACCAGCCATGAATGTATTTCAGTTTATATAGATGTTATGAATGTGTATCAGTGTAGTATTTTTTCATAAGTTCTTACTCCTAGTATAACTCTCAACTACACTCGACTTTCAATTTAGCATTTGTTCTTTTTGCAAGCTTACCATCAGCAAAACTCTCTCGCAAACATTCCCAAGAACATAAACCCATTTAACTGCTCCAGAAATCCCATTCAATCTCACACTTTGTTCATTTCTCATCCTTTTCAAACAAGTATTTTAGACTTCTAACATTTATTCTCATCTGCATCTTCTCAAGGTTCATTCAGCTAAGCAGGTATTCTAAGATTGCATTTTCTCTTAGAGAGAAAAACTGTGTCATTGGCATACACTATCAGTTTTTTATGGCAGTGAATGGCTTATTCCTATTCACAGTTCATATGTCTTTTCAAAATCAACAAATGTACAGAATATCCTCTTCTTCACATGAATATCATTGCATTGATCTATATAGATAAATATGCAATGATTATAAGTTAAGACAAGCTTTTATAGCAGAATTATTAACTTAGAATTAATTAGGAAGCAGGTTGAACTTTATTTATTTGTATCTTATGAGTGCAATGATTATGTGAGAAACTCGAACAATAGAGTTGTAAACAATTCTGTATGACATATGCTGTTAGATGGCAAATGTAATTTAACACTACTGATATGGCATATGGAATTGGATGCAACATGTTAATAGAAGGTGAAACATCTATTATACTATATTACAGAACACAACATCAGTTATTGGTGCTGATATTATTAATATATTCTATAATATAATACAAGCTTCACCCTCTAGTGTCAAAAATTCAATTTTTGATTATTTTTTCCTTGTTTCACTTGTAATTGAGAGTGGCATCACGAGTTATTGGTGCTGATATTATTAATATATTCTATAATATAATACAAGCTTCACCCTCTAGTATCAAAAATTCAATTTTTGATTATTTTTTTCCTTGTTTCACTTGTAATTGAGAGTGGCATCATAGAATGACGTCACCTATGGGGGCATAGTACACATCATATCCTTCCTCTCCTCTTACAATATTACATCATCCTACACTCATGGTTTTATGAAAGTATAATAATAACTTTTATTCGCAAATTTTAAAAACTTATAAGAAAAATATATTTGTGTGTTTTCTAAAGTGTTTTGTCATTTTTTAATGTCAAAAGTTCTCAATAATTATAAATAAAATTTCAAAATTATAATTACTACTAAGAAGTTTCACCATTTAAAAATAAATTCAGGAAATATGCAAATTATATTGTCATTTATTATTTTTATTAATATTTAGAGAAATTGTTATAATTCTCACAGCACTTCAGCAAATTGTTGAATAATTAACAGATCATCATTTAACACAGTTTGGCTAACTCCTTATCAAAATGTATGGCCCTGAAAAGGGCCATTTTTATCAAGGACAATTATACTTAACATTTATGACAAATTTTCGATTCTGAATAACTTTGTCTCCAACTCTGAGCTGTCTGTTTGCTATTAATAGTTAAAAAACATACTTCTTTGCAGATTTCTTCAGTGTCAATACTGTGCCTTCCTTCTTCAACCCTCTTCAGATTCTGTAGACTGTCACTACTGAGACTCTGGTTAAATTCGAAAACAAATCTACACTGTGACTTACTAATTTATCAAGGTTTTGTTCTACCAATTTGTAGTACAATTGTTGCCCTACTGAAGCACAGCAAAAGTGGTACATGTTATATTTTCAACCACTGCTTGTTACCTTCAATTCTACTTTAAAATAAAACTAAAGCACTTACTGCAGTGTAGGAAAAAAGCTTCTAATCATATGTTGAACGAACATTTTTGGCGCTTAACGCCATCTTCAGGTTCGAATTCTATCGGAACTTTCAAGTTTCAAAACACAACGGAACACGCATAAAGATTGAATAATATTCACATTATGATTTAAAACGTTGCTATTCCTCAGTTTTTATATAAAACTATTACTTTCAGTTAATTGTCCATCATTTTAATGTAAAAAGTGTACAGTTTTACGTGTGCTGGTAATATCGTAAAAAAGTGTGGTATTAATAATTTTCATTATTTTATTACTGAGTATTGATGTTTAAAACATTTTAATATGCATGCGTAGATTTCAGTGTGCATTTCTATGTCTCTTGTTAAAATAGTGCTGTATTATTTCCATCTATCACAATCTGTCTATTACGTACTGCCATGTCGATGGTAAATTTTCCGATGGTTTTTCATTTAGTATATTCTCGTACTTTTTCCTCCTGATTATTTCTAAAGATTCAGAAACTAAACCCTGCTTCATATTTGGTGCTTGCTTTATTATCTTCGCCCCTTCTTAGTCGACTTTTACGTTCAATGCGTAGCATTCTGCTGCCAGGGCTGTTGTTGTGCTGCCGTTTCTTATGTCTCTTTGATGTTCCCGGAGCCTTTCTTTTAGGGTGCGGCGTGTGACTCCTATATATGAGGCTTTTTGGTTTGTATTTGTATTTTCCACCGGGATACTATAAACTCCTGGCCTTTCGTGTTTTAATTTGGGATCCTTACAATTCCTAAGCAAGTCGAAGTTTGTTGCCGCCCTTTCAATGGCCATCTTCTTTCCTTTTAATCTTAATGCCTGTTTTATAGCTGGATTCTTACATAGCGTATACGGTACTTTGATGTATTCCTTGGAACCTTGCGCACTTACTTCCTGCTGCTGGGCTTCTTGCCTTTGATGTGTATCGCTGCTTAATCTGATGCTATCTTCCACTTTGTTATTTATGTCTAATATGAAACTTTTACTGTAGCCATGTATTTGTCCGTACCTAATTACTTTCTGCAATTCATTCTGGTAGTCTTTAATTTCTGTGCAGTACAGATAAGCTCTACGACAGTATGCATAGAATGCTGCTTTCTTAAATCTGACCAGGTCCACTGACCAGTTTGGTATGAAAACCGGTGAGAAAGACGCTTTCTGGTAGACTTTCATTAAACATTATATCATATTCTATTTATTTTCTTTGGGGAGATGGTAGAAACTGGAGGAGTTCGAACCCGGCTGGAACAGAGACCCTCTCACCCAATGTTACCCATAAATTTGTCAATTTCATCAATTTACGATCGAGTGAGGAGTGATACTTTCCAGCGGGCCGACCTCGGGTCCGTACACATCTAATATGGTAAAAAATAAAAATGGCAGCCTGTTGAAAACTAAAAGTGCTATAGTTGTTAAATTAAAAAAAGATTTAGCTAAACTAGAAGCCAAAACCACAGAGAATAAGAGTGTTCTTGAACTCTACTTTAAAATAAGACTAAAGCACTTACTGCAGTATAGGAAAAAAGCTTCTAATAATATGTCAAACAAATGTTTTTGGCATGTAACGTCATCATCAGGTTCGAATTCTTTCGGAACTTTCAAGTTTCAAATCGCAATAGAATACGCATAAAGATTTAAATTACATGTAACGTCATCATCAGGTTCGAATTCTTTCGGAACTTTCAAGTTTCAAATCGCAATATAATTTAAATCTTTATGCGTATTCTAACATGAACATTATTCAAACATTGTTATTCCTCAGTTTTTATATAAAACTTACTTGTAGTTAATTGTCCACCATTTTAACGTAATAAGTGTGCAGTTTTATGTGTGCTGATAATATCGTAAAAAAGTGTGGTATTAATAATTTTCATTATTTTATTGTTGATGTTTAAAATGTTTTAATGCTCATGTGTAGATTTCAGTGTGCGGTTCTATGGTTTGTTGTTATAATAGCACTACATTATTTTCGTCTATCACAATCTGTCTATTATGTACTGCCATGGCGTTGGTAAATTTTCCGATGGTTTCTCGTTTAGTATATTTTCGCGCTTTTTCCTCCTGATTATTTCTAAAGATTTGGAAACTAAGCCCTGCTTCATATTTGGTGCTGCTTGCTTTATTATCTTTGCCTCTTCCCAGTTGACTTTTACGTTCGATGCGTAGCATTCCACTGCCAGGGCTGTTGTCGTGCTACCGTTTCTTATGTCTCTTTGATGTTCCCGGAGCCTTTCTTTTAGGGTGCGGCCTGGGACTCCTATATACGAGGCTTTTTGGTTTGTATTTGCATTTTCCACCGGGATACTATAAACTCCTGGCCTTTCGTGTTTTAATTTGGGATCCTTACAATTCCTAAGCAAGTCGAAGTTTGTTGCCACCCTTTCGATGGCCATCTTCTTTCCTTTTAATCTTACTGCCTGTTTTATAGCTGGATTCGTAGATAGCCTTTACAGTACTTTGATAATATTCCTTGGAACCTTGCGCACTTACTTCTTGCTGCTGGGCTTCTTGCCTTTGATGTGTATCGCTGCTTAATCTGATGCTATCTTCCACTTTGTTTTTTATGTCCAGTATGAATCTTTTACTGTAGCCATGTATTTGTCCTTATCTAATTACTTTTTGCAATTCATTCTGGTAGTCTTTATTTTCTGTGCAGTACAGGTAAGCTCTACGACAGTATGCATAGAATGCTGCTTTCTTAAATCTGACCGGATCCATTGACCAGTTTGGTATGAAAACCGGTGTGAAAGATGCTTTCTGTTAGACTTCCATCTTGTAGTTTGACTTCTGCACTGTTATTTTTAAGTCGAGGTAATGGATACTTTCTTTACTTTTTTGCTCTCCTAATAATAGTTCATAGGCGTCTTTTGTGAGCAATCGGATTACTTCATTTGATATTTTTGCATTGTGTGGCCAGATGATCATTACATCATCTACATACCGTACATACATACTAAAGTGTGGTTCCAAGGTTGGAATGACAGTTTCTTCCAGGTTTCTAAGTAAAATTTCTGCTAGGGTGCCGGCGAGCAGTCTCTGCGTTGTTCCAGATGATCATTACATCATCTACATACCGTACGTACATACTAAAGTGTGGTTCCAAGATTGGGATGACAGTTTCTTCCAGGCTTCTAAGTAAAATTTCTGCTAGGGTGCCGGCGAGTGGGCTTCCTATGGGCACCCCTCTGATTTGCTGGTAGTATCTGCTGCTGAAGATAAAGTACGAATTGTGGCAGAGTAGGTGCACTAGATCTCTAAGGAGTTCTGCTATTGCTGTTGCGTTGGGTTTAGTTTATGAATCTTTAGAAATAATCAGGAGGAAAAACCGCAAGAATATACTAAACAAAAAACCATCGGAAAATTTACCAACCATAGCCAGGAGTTTATAGTATCTCGGTGGAAAATGCAAATACAAACCAAAAAGCCTCATATATAAGAGTCACAGGCGTACCCTAAAAGAAAGGCTCCGAGAACATCAAAGAGAAATAAGAAACGGTAGCATGACAACAGCCCTGGCAGCGGAATGCTACGCATCGAACGTAAAAGTCGACTGGGAAGAGGCAAAGATAATAAAACAAGCACCAAATATGAAGCAGGGCTTAGTTTCCGAATCTTTAGAAATAATCAGGAGGAAAAAGCCCAAAAATATACTAAACGAGAAACCATCAGAAAATTTACCAACATGGCATTGGTAAATTTGGCAGTACAGGAATACCTCGATTATCGCGATTTTTGAATTATCGCGGTTTATAATTTGATACCAAAATTCCAATTATTGTGATCCAAATTCGAATTATCGCGGTTTTGAGATATAGCCCACCAGCGACTGGGAAGAGGCAAAGTCCAAGCACTAGTAGCAGTTTTAAATCATAACTCAAACTTTAAAAAAAAAAAAAAAAAAAAAATGAATAAACAGTAAAAGAAAAATAAATATAATTGTGTATCGTAATTTAAGTCTCTATGGTAACGCAAAAAACAAAACTTGATTTTTGAAATTGTTTCAGTTAATGTTCTAGTATTATTTTGTGCAAAAGTTTTTTTTGTATTTGGTATATGTATGAAAAATTAACTGAAGAGGGTCAAACTAATAGCTAAGTGTCCCATCTGTATTAGTAATCTGTGACTGGAATGCTCTGCCGCTTAGTACCAACATAGTGGAAAGCGGCCTAAAACCGTACAAAAAATTAAAAAATACTCATATAACGGTATTCGTTATTAAGAGATGAATGGGGAAGAATCGATTTTAAAGGCTTTGGAATCTATAAAATGGTGTTCTGAAATCTCACGCCCTCTATGAATAATTATAAAAACTAATTATTATTTCATTTGTTAAATGTCATAAAAATGTATTGAATAATTCTATAATTATTATTTCCTGATAATATTCTGTGTAATATATCCTATTTCCTGTAACAGTCACTACTACAAAGATCTATTAAATAATTTTATAGTAATTACATAGAAACCTCAGAAGATTGAACATCCGCCATTTATAAGTCAAATTAGAAGTAAGATCACCTACCTCTATCGAATAATCTTACTTCAAATTTGAATTTAATAACTTGACCACGCTGCTATATTTTATAAAAATTGATCATAAAGTTCCAAGGTTATTAGAGATACCAAAAATTTTGAACGTGCATTATTTTTAAATAGTTGAAAGCGGCCGGATGGCCGAGTGGTAACGCATTAGCGTGCCATATAGGAAGACTCGGGTTCGCGTCTCGAGTGCGGCATCTCCTGAAAAATTTTTTTCGGGATGTTGGGCCCAGCCCGGTGATCCTCGTCCTTCACCATCCGACCCCCTTCCAAAGTGTAGGTGCAGCCCCTTAGTAATCTCCCTGATTGGAAAGGGGCATAAAAATGAAAAAAAAAAAAAATAGTTGAAGTTAAAGAATTAATTTGTGTGTCATCGAGAGCATCTTCAATTATTTGATTGTCCTGCGACATTTCATGAAAATCAAAATATAATTTTTGTTAAAGCAATATTCACTATATTCCATCTCAAGTCATAATTGACTTTGTACGAAAATTATATAGAAATTTTATTAACTGTAGCAAATTCTTTTTATGATATTCAAAGGTAAATTTTAAAAGTATATCTTTAAATTTTAGAATAATTTTCAAGTGCAAATTTTTAGGATATTTTAGATCAAGTTTTAAGTACTGTATTTTATTTCTGAAAATAATCAAATACCTAAAAAATAAAATAAAAATACATTCTAATTAGCAAATAAGATACTAATCAAATAATTTGAAAAAATCAAATAACAGCGAAAAATTAGATAGATCAAAATGATTATTTTGAAAATAATTCTTAATCATACATGATAAAAAATAAAAATTATTTATAAAGTACAGTATTTAGAGAAGTGGTTTCGTGGTTTAAAGTAAAACAGAAAATTTTATTTAAATAAATAGTAATTTATTTAAGTAATTCCTAGCTCTCCTGGAACTACTTTCATGAAAAGTTGATGATTCATCCGGAATCGATTTATTGATTTATTAGCGATAATTAGTGCGATTTTTGAATTGAAAGAGTCGATTGTCGAATACCGAGCATCACTTATTCTCCATTTTTTTCTGTTTTGGTCAACCGATTACGCCATTTTCCATTCAATTAGAACACTTAAGTGTCGGAGCAATTGTCCTGCTGGAAGTATCCTTCCGATGGAGGGAACACAGTAGCCATGAAGGGATGAATCTGGTCGGCGACAATGTTGAGGTAGTCCTGACCATTAAGCCGGTATTCTACAAGTATCAGCGGACCAAGAGTATGCCAGCAAAACATTCCCCAGACCATTACATCGCCTCCAGCAGCCTGAACAGTGGAAACCTGACAGGAGGGGGTCCATCGTTTCGTGTTGTTTTCTCCAGATTCTGCATCGCCCATCTGCATGGTGCAATAGAAAGAGGGATTCATCCGACCAGCACACCTTCTTCCAGTTGTCGACGGTCCAGTGTTAGTGATCACGGGCAGATCGGAGACGTTTTTTGCGGTTTTGGGTCGAAATCAAAGGTACCCGAACTGGCCGTCTGCTTTTGTAGCCCATCCTTACCAATGTACATCGTGTAGTGCGTTCAGAGATATTGTTCTGCTGTCCAGTGTTGTAGTCCAAGGTCAGTTGACGAATCGAGACATTTCTCTTTGCACGAACAAGCATTTTAATCGAGATTTTCTAGAGAACTGTTAAACCGATTTCAATAAAACTTTTTGCTATATATTCTCAACGATTTCTAGCATGAGCATAGATAAGTGGGCAGGGGGTACTTCCCCCTCGAGGTCGGAAGATTCAAAATATGTTCCAAAATAAAACGAATTCACTTTTTTTTTTTAATTTTTCCTCTATTTTCTTCAATTTGTTCCAAAGTTTAGTTTGTGACTCTTAAATTCTTTCAAAAGTTTTAGTCTGTGTCCAAAATAAAGGCAATTTTTGGATTGAAAGACACTGCTATTTTTTCAAAGATTTTCGCGCTAAATTGTCTTTATTTCAACAATTTTTCGAAAATTTTAGTCAGTGACACTCAAATTCAGCAGTTTTTAATCCTCGACCCAAAAAGATGGGTGTTATAAATTTGAAGCCTCTGTCTGTTTGTCTGTCTGTGGCATCGTAGTTTGAATTGTTCTCAAACTCCTCAAAAAACGGCGAAAGGTTATCAATCCAACTTCGGGCTGCACCCACACCCGTGGAGGGGGACTGGATGGTGAAGAACGGGGATCATCGGGTAGGGCCTAGTATCCCAAAAAATCCGGGATCACACTCGGGACGCGAACCCGGGTCCTCCTCCGTGGTACGCCTACAGCGTTACCACTCGGCCATCCGGCCGCCGATCTGCGTACATTCAAGTTTAACGCAAAGAAAACTTGAAGGAGAATATTATATCCTGTATCTTCATTTAATAGATGATGAAGATAAAATATTTTCGAATGAATTTTCTTATAATTACAGTCAAACCCCGATAAGACGGATCCCGAAGTTCATCATTACTGAATATATTAAAAGTTCCCTGGATTCATTTGTAACTAGCGAGTGGGAGAGATGGAGTTAACGGTTAATCGTTATCTCTCTAAGCCTGGTTCACACCTAGGTTGTAAAAAATTTAAGATCGTAAGAACCATGTCGTTTCCATGGCGACTAGTCAAGTGATGCGAAGTTTTGTTAATGTTTCATCATCGGCCGGATTGGCCGCTTGGAAACGCTTCGGCTTTCCACTCTGGAGGACCCGAGTTCGAATCCCAGGTCCCACCCCTTGAAAATTTTTATCATGGGGTCCGGGACAGGCCCATCCATCCCCGTCCTCCACAATCGGCTGACCCCTCCGCAGCCTATGGAAGGACTTGTTTCGCCCCGCACATAGTATTCTACCTGAATGGAGTGTGGCGTCATCTGTTGACAAAAACCATAGTATTCTACCTGAATGGAGTGTGGCGTCATCTGTTGACAAAAAACCTAACCTAATCTAGATATAGTATTCTACCTGAATGGAGTGTGGCGTCATCTGTTGACAAAAAAAGCGGCCGGATGGCCAAGTATTCTACCTGAATGGAGTGTGGCGTCATCTGTTGACAAAAAAAATGTTTCATCATCGCTGCCGGATGGCCGAGTGGTAACGCTGTCGGCGTGCCACGCAGGAGGACTCGGGTGTGGTCCCGGATTTTTTCGGGATATTGGGGCCGGCCCAGTGATCTCTGTCCTTTACCATTCGGTCCCCTCCATGAGTGTGAGTGCAGTCCGTGGTCGGAACTGGTCCCGCCCCCTTAGTAATCTCCCTAATTGGAAAGAGGGCGAAAAATATATAAAAAAAATACTAGTCGCAATTTTTTCGTCACGTTATACGCTGAAAATATAAAAAAAAAAAAAAAAAAATGTTTCACCATGTCGCAATGCTCGCGAAAGGCTCCTCTGTTTTTTTAGAAGAGAAAGATAGAAATGTTATGTTTAGATGCTTGGATGTTAAATATAAACGTACTGTATTTTATTAAATTAAATAAATTCGGAGTTCATTTTCATTTCTATACCACGTGTTTTCGATAAACCGCCAAAATCACCGCAAACGGAAGGTGGCGTCTTATGGAGGATTGATTGTATTATCACTGTAATATGGCGATTGTAAACCTGGTTTGTTTTTGACCAACTCAATGAGCATTTCATCTAAAAATGAAAAATAATCGCTATATTAATTTTACTTTGTATATATTTATGTAGATAAACTTGAGGTTAAATAATATTAATTTATAAGCATATCTTTGCAGAATTCTATATAGGTTTCCGTTGTTCATAGCGTATATAACTTTTCTTAAATTTTTAAAGCAATAAAAGCGCTGGGGTAACTGCTGATCTAGTCCCCCTAGATATATAGAGTACCGCATTCAGCCGCCATTTTATATCCTCCTGCCGAGCGATAATCACGGGTTAACTTTATGGATCTTAAACCATAATACTATATTTCTTTTCTAATTTATAAATATAGTAATTGTTTATCTTGCAAACGAAGATTATATTTGGAAAAGTTTTCCTTCTAATATTTTGTAACCACTTCTTTTTTTCTCTAATTTCGTTTATCTTGCGACAAAGAAAAGAATCTATGACCCTTTTCTATTCGATTAGAACAATTTACAGCATTATAACAAGGCATGTTCTTAAAAAGTAACCAGAAAGTCTATGAACGCAATGATATACTCCCTATCTAACAAGATATAAAATGGCTGATTTGGCGTCATCTGGAGGCGCAAAGAATGCGGTACTATATATATCTAGGGACTCTATGTTGATCTAACAAAGAAGACAATTCACACTATCCGTATAATTCCAAACAAGTTCGATCACGCTCCTGTGAAATATTCTTTCCGATCAACCCTGACTGGAGTGTGATTGGACGAGACTCGACTGTCACCCATAGTGTGAACAGGTTCATTATAAACAATGCAGAAATATTTGACCGGCTTGAGAACAGAGAGAGATCTAACCGTGAACTGCTCCATAATGTGGATCGAGCCCAAAGTTTGCCCCAAGAGTTTTGAATCACCCTGTATAGCACGATGTAATTTTGTTACGAATGAAAACATTTCACATGGTTGCACTTTGTATTATACTGATTTATATAACATGCCAATTATATACGTAATATAAAATATTTCGTTTAAAAATTCTAGTTAAAGATATAAAAATGCGATTTTTTAAATCTTTATACAGCTTATAGTACTGAAGCTCCTCCTAAGAAAACCATTCTCCTTCAGTTTAAAATCTTTTTGATCGTGTCCATTTTAAATGATATAAAAGATATATGCATTAGAATTGTCCACTTTGCACTCGTAATCTCTTGTAAGATTGTTTTGAATTTTCGGTAAAAAAGAATTAAATTTCTTTAATTATTCTAGATATATGAAATTTTGACTGATTAATTTACGTTATTGTTTAAATTTTTGATTAATGTTAAAACCGATTTTAAATTTAGTTTATATAATTTTCTTTCAATGCTTTCGAAGGATTATACATTTTGTATTCGATTGTTAGGTTAGGTTAGTTAAGCCGCCATATCTTCATGGGATATTTTGATATTCGATGAATAATTTTTAATGATAGAATTTATAATTTTGCTTATTGCGTATTATTTGCCATTAATTTAAAAAAAAAATAGTAAAATTAGGGAAATGTTTTTAAAACGATTACATGACTGATTCCGAAAATATTCTCCCTGGTGGAATAATTTACAACTATTATAATTTTAATAATTTATTAAATTGATGTTAATATGACATATCCACATCCATTATTATTAATTCGAACCTATTTTATACTATTTAACTGAAATAAAAATCAAAAACAATACTATGGCCGGACTTCTTCGGTTTGATACTATCTGAACGGATATTTATTTCGGATAACTAATAAATTATTAAGTACAAGATAACTGAATTAGTATCGATTTAATTTTTACAATTATAGTATAATTCTAAATTATTTTAGCTAAATCAGGCTTGTTTTAGTTAACGGTCGGGCGTTACACGAATCTCAAACAATATTACTGATAAGAAAAATTTAGAAAAATATTCAATAGTAAAAAAATTTTACTATTAAATCAATATAATGATTTTTGGTTAATATATTTTCAGTAAAAAATGTACTGCTTATATGTCACAGTTTGTGACAAATTTGCATCTGTATTCCGCATTTTTTTCCGGGAAAAAAGAATACAAAGCTTTTACGTATATTGTACCGTAAATTTCGAAACGAATAAATAACTTAACTGATTGATTAAAACGATCATCGTCTTTGTAATGATTGATAGTAGTTTAAATTGTGAAAACCATCAAATGTTACTGGCTGAACATATAATGTAAGATTGCTGATGTAGGGTGTTCCCCGAATTAAGTATTTCATTCAAATAATGCGAGAAACAATCCATGAAATATACTTAGGACATTGTCAGCCTGCTGGCCTTGTTGAAGTGGGTCAACGTTTGATGAGACTCCCACGTAAACAAACAATAATTTGTAAAAATATTTATATTTTCTAATCAATGAAAGCTTTCTGCATCGATTCAGAAGAGGAAATTTCGATTTTATTCGTCTACATTTCATACTTCGGCAATATCGAGTGAATTCTTTTACAAAGCAGATGATGTCTGCTATTTTTTCGATAGCAAGGCTTGAAATGTCACGTCAGAGTATACCATAGCAAATTATTTTTGCGTTATTTTATTTCAAAGCAGATGATGTCTGCTATTTTTTCGATAGCAAGGCTTGAAATGTCACGTCAGAGAATACCATAGCAAAATTACTTTTGCGTTATTTTGTCAGGCGGTACTATTGTTCATAATCGTTGGTCTTTTCACAGATACTTTATCTTAATTTATTTGAAAATAATAGAGTAGGGGTGGGCAACCTCCGGCCCGCGGGCCACATTATTTTATCTGCAACGCTATGTATACTTACATATCTGTACCTTCTGTTTTTTAAATAAAATTAATAAATATATTATTAACAATTGGTTTTGTTTTAGCCCGTGGCCCACCATAAATTTTTCTATACGGCTCCCTACAAAAGAAAGGTTGCCCACCCCTGTAATAGAGTATTAATATGCGGCATTAAGGTGTCCTTTAATGGCAGAACATCATTACTGAATTTCATGAAAATCTACTAATTAATTCAAAAGTTATTAGTGGGGGAAAAAGTCAGACATGGGACCAATCATATAAGATCATCCATTCCTTCAGAAAGTAGGCTAAAAAATATGCACCCTTAAGAATGCATATCACACTTGGGGGACCAGTGTAGGTATCCCTCGCTATACGCGATCTCACTTTATGCGTTTTCGCTATAACGTGATTTTAAAAATTGTCTCGTGGATGAAATGCTCGAGTACCACTCATCAGAGCTCAATTAATGAAGACCTTCTGGAAATGGAAAACAAGAATGATTAAAGTCAGGAGCCCTTATTGCTGAGTTCATCAAACAACTTTCAACAAAACATATGACTGAATTTTAAACATATTGACAGTGCTATCAGAATAATTGAAGAAAATGAGACTAGAAGTGCCAAAGTTGTAAGAGAAATTCAGAATTCTTTGGCTTGCTATAAAAAACTTTATAGAGAGAGAAAGAATGCTGCTTGTCAGGTGAGTGTTGACTGTTTCACTAAAAAAGTTGAAGATCATCAGCATATCATTCCAGAGACTTCAAGAGAGCAAGAATGCAATGATCCAGATTCACCAGACCCAATGCATTCAACATTGAATTGAAAACTGTCAGAATTATGTAATATTTAGTTATTTATGACTTGTATTAAATTCATTTATCCAACCATTCATTAAAATTTGATCTTTTGTTCATAGGTTAAAGTTTTCATTTTTTTTTTTATCCTTCTGAAGAAACCCGTAACTATCTCAGCCTTGCTAAATTCAACTCACTTTACACAATTTTGTGTTATGCGATTATTTCATAGAATCAATTAATCGCGTAAAGCAAGGGATACTTGTACCTAGTTTATATTTTCCTAAGGTTTTGTATCATTGCATATTTTTTAGTTTTACAATCTTTAATTTGCAATATATAAAACAACAATTAAAATTTAAAAGATATTATTTAATTGCTATTTCACATATAATAATTTAAATTATTATTCACATAATTTAATCAACATATTATAAATATTGTATTTTCAGTTTTATTTTCTAAAACAGTTTGTACTTTTTTTATCAAAATAATAAAAAGCATTATTCTTATCCGTGATTTTATATTATATACTACATATAATTCAGTCGTTTTATATAAGTATATGCTGCATTTACTCATCTCTTGATTACAGAAAAATCAATCATATTTAAAATATTTATTTATTAATTTATATAATACAATTATTAAAATAAAAAATAATAGTTAATTTACTAATTTTCAAACACTTATCCTAGATTTAATATATAAAAATATATTTCTAATTTACAAAATTTCAAGTTTAAGAAATATATGGATTTATATTTTTAAGGGATGCAATTTCTATATATCTGAACTAAAAATTTGTTAAAGAATTTATTTTTTATGTAAAAGTATCACTTATGGCCTTAAATTTTCATATTTATGCTCACAATAGATTACTTAATTTTATCTAGATATTCTGCATATCAATGCATTTGTTTGTATGCTGTATATCAAATTTAGACATTGTTGGACTTCGTAATTTTTCAATTTATGTGGAAATTTTCCAAAATTTTAAATTTTATGAAAATTATTAATTTAAAAACCACTCCTGCGAATATAAATACTATAATAATAAATATACCATGTAAATAATACCTATAAATAATAATAATAATAATTTATCAGTAAGATAAGTATATTAAACTAATTTAAAAATATTAAATAAATTTTCTTACGAAATATTCATATTTATGCTAGCTCCTGCAACTTGCTTCTCTGAAGCAGCTAATATGAGAGTTGAAACAACATCAACTAGTGAAGCAGTCATGCCACCATGAAGAACACCATTTACATTTTCATGTTCTTTACAAATCATCATTTCACAAGAACAACTATTTGCTCCTGCTGAAATTACTTTCAACTATAAAAACATAATTAAGTTATTGTGTTTGATTTGAAATATTATTTGTATATACACAAGGTCAGGTTTTTAAGTAGAATAATTTATTTTAATAAAATAAAAAATAGCTTATTTATTTGATAAAATTAAATTAAATAAATAAATATAATAAATTAATCTATCAAAAAAAACTGAGCCTTGTATTTGTTTTCTATATAAAAAAAGATAGAAAATGGTATTTATTTTAAACTTTATACACAAGGTATTTCAGAAAACTAATTATCATATAATATAATATAAATGATTGTTTGTACCATTATTAGAATAAAAATCAGAGGATATTTTTTTTGATTGGTTCAGATTTTTAGGCTAACAGCAGCGCACAAAATCGTGGTTCAAGCTTCATAAGCAAGATGTTATTGAGAAATAGTAGATATATTATTAACAAATTAATTATAACTGGCTTTATTAAACTGATTTTTATGCAGTAATTTAAGCAACATAAAACAGATTCATCAGCAACAGATTTCAGTTATTGATACTTTTTCCGTATCATCAAAAACAAAAATAAAATCATTTATACAAATTTTACAAAGTTTTATATATGATATTTGTATATACAATATTTATTGTTAAAAAATTATGCAGTTTTAAGTGTCCACTGTTTTTTTCTGCCCTTAAATCAAAGATCTCAAAACTTTTTTAATTATACACTCCTTTATCAATAAATAACAACAACATGCACTTCTTTATCAGTAAATAAAAATAGCATGCCTTCAAAAAATGATATATACAAACAAAAAATGTGACTTTTGAAAATTTATTATGCATTCCTAGATTATGCATGGACTATACTTTGGAGATCACTATCTTAGACAACCTCCTAATTTTATCTGGACAATTGTCTAAAGTGTCACAGGAGCACTTTAGACAATGAATTGTCTAAGGTGTTCACAAGAGACATCATGAATAAAATTTCATTACAATTAAAAACTGGAAATGTAACTGTTGATCATATTTCTCTTCTTCTCTGCCAAATCTATATAGTAATTAATATTTTGTTGCATATATTTCATTTGTTTTCAATTTTTCCAATCATCATAAGAACTTGAAAAAATGAAAATATATTCAAATTTCTTAAAAGTGTATCATGACATAATGTTCTATTTTCCAAAATTATTGTTAAAATGAAATCTAAATTCAAAATCCATTTGGTATGAATATCATCTCCATAAGAATGAAAAATACGCAAAATTGGCAAATAAATAAATAATTGTTTAAATATTTTTGATCTATATTATTAGCAAGATGCTATTCCAATGAAATTCAATTGATAATTGATTATTTTATTAGAATAACATATTGCTATAAGGGTAAACCAAAAGTCTTTTGCACCCTCCAATAAATCACAAACAGAATTATACTGAATCTGTTAATGCACATTAATATAAAGTCAAGGGTGGCCTTGTAGATACTGTAGTCCTGTCAGAGTGACTTTGAGCATGCAAATTAGGAAAATGGAAGTTCCATCTCAAAAACTGTAAAAGATAGAAGAATATTTCCAATTACAAATGTTTTCAGCATATTATTCTGAACATTTTAAAAATCCACATCAAAATCAGATGAATGGTTTGCTCAAAATGTCAAAAAACATTTCTTATCACTTCCCACCATAGTCACTGGTATGATCTACTGGATTTTTTCCTGTGGCTGTATCAAGGATGAAATGTATGTCACAATGTCAGCCTCAATCATGATCTGAAACAATGAATTGAACTATTGTGTATAGAAATAACACCTATCATGATATCCAATGTATTGGATTCTATCAGAAATCATATGCAGTTGTGTATTGGAGCAAATGGACACCATATCAAACACAAACTGACATTCATCCTTCCAGGTTAATATTATCAGTAACATAATATCATTGCATTTACAATGTCAAAAAAGGCTTTTATATTGAGAATGAGAAATTGGATAAGCAATGTTTTTTTTGATATTTTGAGTGAACTGTTCATCCGATTTTGATGTAATTTTTTAAAATGTTCAGAACATATTGAAGACATTTGTGTAATTGGATATATTCTTCTATCTGTTATGGTTTTGGTGATTGACAGAATTCTATGTAATTAGTTATACACAGCATTCTGAAACACACTTGGTAAACCCACATTTATTTTATGTTTAGAATGAATCAAAATCTGTAAATTAAGGATATCCAGTCTCTTAATTTACAGATTTTCTTTAAAACTATATAAATATTATATAGTTTTAAAGAATTTAATTCTCCATTGAAAACATTACATGTTAAAAAGTACTTGATTCAGAATGCATTAAGATTAACCTTCTCAAACACTCTATCAAATCCATTCTTTTCGATTCTCTTATTTAATATAAGCTGAAATCTATTTATAATATTAGCCATGTGCAGTATTCGTATTATCAACGTTTCGCGTAAACAAATTCATCTAACATTAAATTACATTCAATACAGTAGCCGCTCAACACAGCTAATTCTCCAATAACACCACCTATCGGCAGAGACCAAGGATGCAAACAAGCAGGGTTATCATATGCACGAGAATTCTCGTAAACCTATGATAATTTTGGATATACATTATGTACGATGTACGAGCATACTGTACGTCTATCTCGTACCTGAGATTTACGATAATTTTCAGAATTCTTTTAAGAATAAAAATTTTTAAATTTTTCATCAACCAAAAAGTAATAGCTTTCCTTTAGTTTTTAACCAATGAGTATAATTCATCCAAGTAAAGAGAATTCATGGGCATATTCCATTTGTTTTTAGAGATGATAAATAATAAAATAGGGTAAAGTCAACGATATATATATATATATATAGGATGATTCAAAAAGGTTATACCAAAATTTACAGACTTGTGGAGGATAAAATTCTGAGTAAAAAAGTCTAGTTGTCCTTTTTGATTTGAGGCTCCGTTTAAAAGCTATAATGCGCGAAAGATTACCACGTCATTTCCGGTTCAGCCAAAAATTATTTTTAAAATCATTTATAAATTTTAACTATTTAAAAATTATCCTAAAAAATTTAGAGTATCGAAAACAAATTGTTTATTAAATTAGCAACCGATTATTTAAATGAATCGTAATTGTTTTACAAACGCAGCATTCATGCAATTTTAACTTTCGAAAATGAATACTGCGTTTGTAAAATAAGTTTCATTTAAATAATTGGGTGCTAATTTAATAAACAATTTGTTCTCGATACTCTAAATTTTTTAGGCTAATTTTTAAATAGTTAAAATTTATAGATGATTTTAAAAATAATTTTTGCCTGAACCGGAAATGACGTGGTAATCTTTCGCGCATTATAGCTTTTAAACAGAGTAATAGTTAAAATTTATAGATGATTTTAAAAATAATTTTTGCCTGAACCGGAAATGACGTGAAAATCTTTCGCGCATTATAGCTTTTAAACAGAGCCACAAATCAAAAAGTATTACTACTTTTTTCTCGGAATTTTATCCTCTAAAAGTCTGTAAATTTTGGCACAACCTTTTTGAATCACCTTGTATACATCAATGAGTAAAGTGCTAACCGTTTGAAACAATTATCAGTTAACAATACAGAGGATCTTTCACAGCTGGAGTGGCCTGCAGTGTTTTAATTAAACGCAATCCAGAAAAACTTTACAAAATTTACATTACAGTATTTTAAGTTTTCAATTTTTCAAATTTATCAATGTAATATAAGTATATTTATCAAATTATTATAATAAGTAATTTTGTAATAAAATAATGTAAATGTAATATGTTTTCAGAAAACCCAATCATATTCATTAAACGTAGTCTTATACATTAAAAACCATATCAGAAAAATAGTGGACTGCTGATGGCACGATTGATGATTTCTTGGAAAATCAATCATGTTTTATCATTTTAATTAAAATTAATAATTTGAATAATGAAAATAACGATAGCATTAATATATCCGAAGCTGAAGAATTAGACTCACCAACTGAAATCAGCAATTTTTTTTTCTTTTGCATATTTCACGCCCTCTTTCCAATCAGGAAGATTACTAAGGGGGCATTTGAAGGAATTGATTTATTATCCGATTCCGAATAATATTTAAGTTTAATGAAAAATTAACATAGTAAAACAAAAAAAATTAATTAATAAAATGTTTATTATTAGGTATATGAATGTTTCTAAATTTATTGAACTCTAAACAAGACAACGTTGCAAAAAGCAAATTGGCCGCGTGGAAACGCTTCGGTTTTCCACTCTGGAGGACCCGGGTTCGAATCTCGGGTCCCACCCCTGGAAAATATTTATCATGGGGTCCGGGCCCGGCCCGTCGATCCCCGACCTCCACAATCCGGCTGACCCCTCCGCAGGGTTGGGCAGCCTGCGGAAGGGCTTGTTTCGCCCTGCCACATAGTATTCTACATGAATGGAATGTGGCGTCATCTCTTGACAAAAAAAAACCCGCAGCCCAACATAAAATCGTAAACTTCCTTAAAATGTTGAGATTTTTATGTACTTATATGATTGGCCGCGTGGAAACGCTTCAGCTTTCCACTCTGGAGGACCCGGGTTCGAGTCTCGGGCCCCACCCCTCGAAAATATTACAATGGGGTCCGGGCCCGGCCCGTCGATCCCCGTCCTCCACAATCCGGCTGACCCGGGTTCGAGTCTCGGGTCCCACCCCTTGAAAATATTTATCCTGAGGGTCCGGGCCCGGCCCGTCGATCCCCGTCCTCCACAATCCGGCTGATCCGGGCCCGGCCCGTCGATCCCCGTCCTCCACAATCCGGCTGACTTTCCGGGCCCGGCCCGTCGATCCCCGTCCTCCACAATCCGGCTGAACCCCTTCGCAGAGGGCCCGGCCCGTCGATCCCCGTCCTCCACCATCTGGCTGACCCCTCCGCAGGGGTAGGCAGCCTGTGGAAGGGCTTGTTTCGCCCCGCCACTTAGTACTCTTACTGAGTGGAAAGTAGCGTCATCTATTGACAAAAAAATGTTTTTACCACAGGTTTTTACTTATATCATTGTTTATAAATATATATTTATAGACCATGCTTGTATATAAACGTCATTCTGTGGCAAACATTCTTGCTTGTATGTGACAAGCATCAATGTATTTTTTAAATTAGTTCTTAATAATTAATAAAAAATGTGTAGTACCCCAAAATGGAATATTAAACCATTTTATTATTATAACTTTTTTATAAATACACATTTTCAATAATTTCGAATGAAGTGCTCAAAATTTTCTAAATTTCTCATTTTCTTAATCGTTTAATGTTTCAAGGAAGAAGAAAAATAGATTTAAAGGCTATCGAGAGTGAATTTAAAAAAAAAAGCAATATTACATATATTTTATGCTAAAAAATGTGAATAAAAATAGTTTTGAAAAAATTAAAATTCATAGTTATGATAAAATACAAACACAGATGGAGTGAATAAAATTTTATTTTTTGACAAAGATTAAAAATAATAAACAAGGGAATAATTAAACTATTAATAACAAATAATTGCCAATAATCCTATCATTGTTAAACTTTTCCAAACACACTTTTATAATTTGTGCCTGTAGATTGGCTGATATCTTACTAACAAGGACATTTAAAATTACTATTATGAGGAAACCTATTTATGTATAAAAATATTATGTCGGATTAGTATATCGTAGGATTTTATCAAATCAAATTGAAAATAATAAAATATAATATTTCCTCACTTTTGAAAGGTTCTATCTTCAGGTGAAAGGTATTTCCCACCTTCTATCACCTGGTCTTTGCTCATTCTTACATAAGCTAAACAATATATACCGACAACGCAGTAAAATAGAAAAAGCACACTACAAATAGCAAGAAATAGAATTTCCGCACGGCTATGACTTAACTCCGACCGATAAACTCTACGGTTTGTATGCACGAGGTTATGAATTGTGCCGTTGGTTTTCGTATCTGTTTTGGTCATATTGTTGATAGATAAAAACTTTTTTGTCATTGTGTTTTCGGGACGAGAAGGAAGATGTCCGATGTAATTCAGAATAATAAAATTCGTCATCAGCAGTTTAATATTATAACAGATGATCTTTATTAGAGATAATAGAGGATAGGATAGAAATAATTTATGAGAATCTAGATAATTTACGATATTAGAGCATCTGGTATCGGAGATTCGAACTATCAAGTTGCTGAAGTGATTACCGATAACTTTCCGAAATAATACGATTTCCTCGTTTAGTTATCAGTCAGAGCCAAATCATAGTTGTGCGGAAACACCTTATCTAATGTTGTATTCAGCGAACGACTCAGCGCACATTGTATTATATAATATGGCTGCCAGCGGCTTCGGTTTTACTGACAACTGACTATTTTTTTTTTGCTTTTTGTTAACAGATGACGCCACGTTCCACTTAGTGAGAATACTAAGTGACGGGGCGAAACAAGCCCTTCCACAGGCTGTCCACCCCTGCTAGCGGTAAATAGCTATTTTTATTTTTGGCCAACAGATGACGCCACTCCATTCTAGTAGAATACTATTTTTGTTAACAGATGACGCCACTTTCCATTCAGGGAGAATACTAACTTTGTCAACAGATGACGCCACACTCCATTCAGGTAGAATACTATGTACGGGGCGAAACAAGCCCTTCCACAGGCTGCCCACCCCTGCGGAGGGGTACAAACAAGCCCTTCTACAGGCTGCCCACCCCTGCGGAGGGGTCAACCGGAATTTGGAGGACGGGGATCGACGGGCCGGGCCCGGACCCCATGATAAATATTTCCAAGAGGTGGGACCCGAGACTCAAACCCGAGTCCTCCTGAGTGGAAAGGCGAAGCGTTTCCACACGGCCAATCCGGCCAACAACTGACCATTAGAGCAATCCAGTTTATATACACATCGATAGTGACCGGTATTGAAGATGAAAAGAATACTATTCTGGAGATTGTTACAGAAATAGCCGATTTAGAATTCAAATTAAAAGAAATAATGAATATGTAATAAACTTAAATAAAAAATTTAAGTTTTTTAAATAAATAAACTTTTCAGGAGATTTGCCTCACCCGGGTCTTCCTGCGTGGCACGCCAACGCGTTACTACTCGGCCATCCAGCCGTTGGCTATGCTTGGTCTTTTTCTTTGTCAACAGATGACGCCACACTCCATTCAGATAGAATACTATGTGGCGGGGCGAAATCGCCACTTTCCATTCAGGGAGTATACTAAGTGGCGGGGCGAAACAAGCACTACTCAGTAAGAGGCGAGGCGAAACAAGGACCTATTCCTATGACTTTTATATGGATTTAGATTTCACAGGCTGCCCACCCCTGCGGAGGGGTCAGCCGGATTGTGGAGGACGGGGTACTCAGTAAGAGTACTAAGTGGCGGGGCGAAACAAGCCCTTCGACAGGTTTCCCATCTGCGGAGGGGTCAGCCGGATTGTGGAGGACGGGGATCGACAGGCCGGACCGCGGAGGGGTCAGCCGGATTGTGGAGGACGGGAATCGACGGGCCGGGCACGGAGGGGTCAGCCGGATTGTGGAGGACGGGGATCGGCCCACCTCTGCGGAGGGGTCAGCCGGATTGTGGAGGACGGGGATCAATCAGGCCGGGCCTGGACCCCATGATAAATATTTTCAAGGGGTGGGACCCCGAGACTCAAACCCGAGTCCTCCTGAGTGGAAAGGCGAAGCGTTTCCACGCGGCCAATCCGGCCGACCGCTGTGATTGGTCAAACATACCTGAGCTATGCCGCATGACTGTTCTCTATTCGACAATATCTTCCCACGCGTGGATGAGTAAGATCGGAAAATAACAGGATTTAGATCGAATAGAGATTCACATAATCAAGAGTCGTTAAACAAGGCAGTACCGTAGTTTTGGCCCAAAACAGATTCCTTTATATCCAATGTCAACAGTTTTTATGAAAAATATATCCAATTTTTTAAACTTCGCTTATCACAATTTGAACACACTGATTGTTTTAAAGTGGACTTATCTTAAAAGCGGTATTAATTTGCAAAATGTGCAAAAACGTTTTGAATAAATTTCAAAATTTGACGATAAAATGGTACTATTCGATGCTGCTAAAGAAGAAGGGAACTTTTTGATGAGATATCATATATAAAAAATATATTGATGATATAAAAATAAATGCTTGTAATGAACAAAAAAATGCAACCGAAACAAGGTGGATAGAAACATCTAATCACTTTGATGCGAACAACACACAGTATACCATTCAGGAATATTAATAAAATAATTAAATTAACATTATGCTTGCCAGGCACCAATGATGCAACGGAGTCGGCCGGATTGGCCGCGTGAAAATGCTTCGGCTTTCCACTCTGGAGGATCTGGATTCAAATCTCGAGTCTCATCCCCTTGAAAATATTTATCACGAGTCGGGGCCTGGACCGTCGATTCCCGTCCTCCACAATCCGACCGATCCTTCAATTGGTAACCTGTGAAAGAGACTTGTTTCGCCCCTTCAGTTAGTATTCTTTATGGTGTTAAGTTAGTAAGATGTCTTAATATGTATAGTGGATTGTTCTATGTAAGTTATTATTATTTTTATTTCATTTTTCATTACGAGATTTTTCGCGACCCCATTTTTAATTTATGAGATTTTTCGCGACCCCAGGTATTAAATATGAAATAAAACATACAAGTACATAAATCATTTACACACTTGTTAAGATGAACACAATCAACCAACTACACCGAAAATTCATATGTTGTCGTACGTTAAATATTGGGCGTTTGTGAAATTACATATAAACTGAAAATCAAGTGTTTGAATTTAATTTTTGCGACCCCATTTGGGGTCGCGACCCATAGTTTGAGAAACGCTGCTTTATGGTATTCTTACAGAATGAAAATTGGCGCCATTTGTTGATACAAAAAAAATGGTGCAACGGAAGATATTTTCAGTGATGAATAAGTTTTAAACTTCAGAAAAAAAAACTCATCTAAGCGTAGAAATGTTGAAAGCAATATTACAAGTTAAGTGCAATTTTCAAATTCCTATGAAAAATATTTCAAGTTTTGAATATTTATTAAAAATTTTACTCTGCGAAAAAATACAAATAAATAATGTTATTCGTTATATTGATGGCTCTATCTATATAGTCATTTTTGATATTTTTTGTATTGATGTTTTATTTTCCGTGTAGTTAATTTTTTGTTATGAAGAAAGTTTTTAACTTTTTTAATTAATCAGAAGTATGTGTTTCTTGTAATTTTTATATTAATAAACACATAAAAAGATAAATCGAAGACATATTAATGATGCAAAACTAAATAAATTAAGAAAATGGTATCCTCACGAACGTGTTAAGCATTTTTTATTTATTTTTATTTGGCCATGCCATGCATTCCAACATAAAACATTTGTGTGCGGATGTGTTGTTTTTGTGTATTGAGTGAGTCTACCTAGTTGGGGCCCTAGTCTGGAGTTTATCGTGTTACAACGCATTCCTGTTAGCAGTATCACGTGACACCAACTCCCATGTTTAGACAGAATTGATAGGGAGTTAGCAGTATCACGTGACCACCAAACACGAATGCGTTGTAACACGATAAACTCGAGACTAGGACCCCTGGTCGCTTTATACTATTTTCAGTTTACAATTTAACTATCGAGTGGGCGTGTGGCACACGGAATGCCCCACTTAAAAAAAAAAAAAAACATAAATATTTACATGTATATAATCATTGTCGTGTTTAAGAACCGGATCACCAAATTTTTAGAAAATTTAACAATCGGCTCACACGATCAAGCTCCAGCATACCACTGACTATATGACTCCCAAGGGCCATGTAATATTTCTAAGGAGTCGCATATAAAAGAGCGAATTAACAGCGACTATGAAAGGAGAATTGCTGAAATAAATAAAATTCAGAAGGGAAAATAGATAAGAAAATTAATCTATATTCTGTTGAAATATGAATTCCATTCTTGCTAAAAATTTTCATTCTTGTCTTATACTTTTGAATCAGTCATTTCTAATTATTTTAATTTAAAGAATGCAATTGTTGATTATTAAATATTTTTTATTTTTAAAATTAAATAAAACATCTGCTATCCTTCAGTAGCTGATTGATTTAAGAATAAAGCCATATGTTGTTAGACAAATGATCCTTGTATTAGATAAATTTTAAAACATGTTTAATTATTATTAATTAGAGAATTCTATAAATTAGAAGATAGGCTATTAGAACATAAGAGGGACATCAAGAAAGGGAATCTTACTACTGCTTTAGAGAGAAAGGCATATGAGAATAATGTAAGAGTCGACTGGGAGAATACTAAGCCACGTAATTTATATACTTTAACGGCTGATTACTTCTCTAAGCGGCAAGTTACTCTTTTGTGCAATAACATTTCGGAAACGCGCGACATTTCCATGGGATGTCCGCAGGGATCCGCCTGCGGTCCGGGTTTTTGGAACATTCTCATGAACACTATTTTTGACATAAAGTTGCCGCAGGGCTGTAATATAGTCTGTTTTGCCGATGACTGTTTGGTGACCATTGAGGATAATAACTTTGAGTCTCTTGAAAGAAAAGGTAATTTGGTTCTTTCTTTAATCACTAATTGGGGAGAGGAAAATAAATTGAGATTTAATCCTGATAAGACTAATCTCATGTTGATTTCGAGGAAGCAGAAAATTACGTACCCAACTATTAGGCTTAGTGGAACTGTTTTAAATTATGTCAATGAATTTAAGTATTTGGGTTGTATTATCGATAAACATCTATCTTGGGAACCACATATCCGCCATGTTCTCAGCAAAACGGAGGCTTTGCTAAACAAATTGACAATGGTTGCAACACTTCATTGGGGTCTGAGTTCGAACATCATTGAATCCATGTATGAGGGAGTGATTGTACCACAGCTGGCTTACGCATGCCCGGTTTGGGGGGATGCTCTTGATAAAGTTAAAATCAGGGAACTTATTTTAAAATTTCAGCGTCGTATCTGCATTAAGATCATTAAGGGGTATCGCACTATTTCTAGGAATTCGGCTATTCTGCTTTCGGGTAAGATTCCGCTAGATCTTTTGTTAAGAGAGAAATGTAACTTGTATTTTACGCTTGACTCTGGTAGATTTGATATAAACGGTAAGACTTTTATGGTGGAGGTTCCGGCTGACTTCCGATCACTTCCTCATCCATCTTACAATCACGTCGATTACGTTATACCTTACAGAGAAACTAATAAGTATCATATCTATACTGATGGTTCCAAGTCTGACGATGGAGTGGGTTCGGCATTCTGTGTCATCCAAGGCAGGGAAGTGTTACAATGTTCTGATTTCCGTGTTAATGCTAATTGTACTATTGTTCAGGCGGAGTTGCTTGCTGTTTTGCAGGCTTTGAAATTTATAGAAGTGGAAAAATTAAACAATGTGATTATTTGTACTGATTCGATGGTAGTGTTGGATTACATTAGGCATCCTAACCTTAAAATGAAACTTGCTTTCGAGGTTTTTAAGCGTTTTCAGAATTCTGTAACCCTAAATGGGACACGTGTCTGTTGGGTTAAGGGACACTCTGCATTATTTGGTAACGAGCTAGCTGACACACTGGCACGCGCTGCTTATTTAAACAAGGACACATTTTATAATACTCTACCGGTTACATATGTTAAAGGCTTTCTACGCAGGGGATCACAGAGCAGTTGGTCTATTAGATGGGAGACTGATAACAAGGGAGAGCTTACTCATAGATTCTTTCCTAGTCTTAATAGTCGGTTAAATGTCAACCTTGGGGTTTTTCATCGCGGATTAACGGCTTTCTTAACACAGCATGGGAAGTTAAATTTTTATTTGAACAGGTTCAAAATTCTGGCATCTCCTAGATGTAATTGTAATTGTGGTGACGACGATACTGTAGAGCACATTGTTTACGACTGTTGCCTCTTTGATTTGTGGCGGAGAAAGCTGATTACACATTTTCACGAACAACTTATGCCATGGCCTGTACCGCTACATATGCTCTTTAAGGATCAGCTGACGGCAAATCTCACTAAAAGCTGCTTTATTAATGCGTCCATAAAATATGGCCCAGCAAACAGTATCATTTAGCGTTTTTTTCTACTTACACATTTACACACATATTGGGTCTAAGAATTGACTATTTGTGTCGGTTTAATTTCCTATTTTTGTTTTTTTTCTGTGGGTAAACTGGTGTTACACGGCTTGATTGGTTCTTTTCACTCATTCTCCGCTGCTATGGCCATAGCAGTCAGGATTGGAGGAGTGGTGGCTGAGGTTTCTTTATTCACTCTTGATGTACCAATCTTTGACCCTCTATATGCTATATTATTCAGTTTCTTTATTTTCTTTTCAGTTCATTTTCTGTTCTGTTGGTGCTTCAGGTGTAATACATTATATAATTGTGACTTTCCCTGAGAGTGTTATGTACAGTGGACAGTTGGTTATATTTCGCAGATTTTGATATTAGTTACTTTCTACTATGTTCCCTAAATTTAGTTTCCTAATTTACTAACTATTTCTTACTAACATCTTGCCATCTTAACCTCTCTTTTTACTAACGTTATCCTAGCTCCCTTTCACTTACACTGTAGGTTTAGGTACTTCCTTTAGTCATCATATAGGTCTTGTTTAATAAATACTTTGCAGTTTATTTTATTTTTTTCCTTCTCCTATTTCAGCTCCCTTAGTACTCTTTTTGAGTTGAGAGGGGCATTCTCTTTAGCCACCAAGCTTACGAGAAAAAAAAAAAAAATTAAAAATTCGTATTTTTTGAAGAATCGAAAAAATGACTTACAGCCTTTTAGAAATAAGCTCTTCAAATGTTTTCAGAAAATTTTACTTTCAAATAATAAATCTTATTCGAATGAAAAATTTCAAATATTGAAATTTTACTTTCAAATGAGAAATTTCAATAATCTTATTAAAGATTTTTCATCTCTTCACTGAATATGATTATTATAACTGAATAAAAAATTCTGTTATTCAATCCATGTTCTCACAGAATTCAAAACTCATTACGAGATTTAAAGAATAAAAGAAGGAATTCGTGAATAATTATAAACTTTTGCGTCTCGTCCCCAAATGGCAAAAATCAAATTTTTTTCTATAAATATTGTAAATAATTTCGATATTTATTAATTAAAAATCGTGATATTTCATAAAATTTAAACTTTTTTCGTAAAGTTTTAGTAATAAACTTTTATTTATTACTTAGAATACTTATCTAAGGCATATACTGTATATATTTTATCTTTTGAAGAATTTTCTGTGCTTTATGATGCTTTTTTTATATAATTGATTAAACATTATAAAGTAAACAAGAAAAATATTTTAAAATATGTTTTTTTTTGTGTGTGAAGTTTGATATTTAATAAATTATAAGATAAAATATCGTATCTGTATATAGTAATAGGTTTGTTTAGCATTTACCATTTGGGAAAAAAATTTTAAAAATATTTTAAATACCGCTCAGTAGTACGATATGAAAAAAATTATCAGCTTGCATGAATCTGCCGAACACAGCACATTACGCAGTATATAGGATAAAAGCAGTATTAAAGAAAGAGATTCTATGAATCTGTTTCAGCTCAAAACTAATGATATTCGATCATCGATATTTAAAATAATAAAATCTACTTCATCAGCTATACCAGGGGTCGGCAAACTTTTCAGAAGGAAGAGCCAAATCTGTCCCTCACAACAATTTAAAAATTATTCGAGAGCCATAAATATATTTCGCGCAACTACACTACACAAAAAACAACTACACGTGCTTCCTCTAGATTCCCCGCTTTCACATTTCGCATTGCTAACGTTGTCTTGCCCAATAGAGGACCCCAATGTGCTCACTTATTAATTACTTTCTTTGGCTGCCCTGCCTACCATGTGCTCAACCATCCCCTCCATTCCTTCTGTATACCTCCTCCACATTCGCTTTCCCCTCCCTGGCATCAGCTTCGTGAATCTTAATGCCACGAAGTTTTTCGAGATGTATAAAACAAATGAAAACGCCATTATGTGAATAAAATTTCTGAAAATTTTATAAATGAAACTATGATAGTTTTATTTATATTTTCAATTTTACTTCAAAGCTACGTGTACAGTACATACCAAAGAGCCGCCTGTGGCTCGTGAGCCGCAGTTTGCCGACCCCTGAGCTATACGAATGCAATGATTGAAATGATGATTTTCTTTCTGGTTGTGTTCTAAAAGGGCATAAACGATTTTTCTTTTCCTGCTCTTATGTATTGATCATGAGGTTGCTAGAGAAATTATGGCCTCTTCAAACATATAAAAACATCCATTAATATTCTTTTTTAATCCAGAATATAGAAAGATGAAATTGCTGGACAGATCATGAAAATATAAAATTCATAATGATTTTCATATATTTTTTTAATCATTCAAAATTTCTATGGATTTGCAGCTCGCTCCGATGCATCGTATTGTCTTAAAATGCCATATGAATAAACATGCCATGTGACGTTTATTGATACTATGCATATACGAATACGAGTTTTCATTTTTAGGAAATTTACTTTTAAACAAATTTCTCGGGAACGATAAAAGAATCAATGAAAATTCAAAATTATCTTTTGTATGATCGATTC
This sequence comes from Olivierus martensii, assembly GCA_000484575.1. Taxonomy (NCBI): domain Eukaryota; kingdom Metazoa; phylum Arthropoda; class Arachnida; order Scorpiones; family Buthidae; genus Olivierus; species Olivierus martensii. The sequence goes on along the minus strand of AYEL01091638.1, from coordinate 11,390 downwards.
ATCGATCTTGATTAATTTCTTTCATTTAACCATAATCAATGTAAAATAATTATGAAATTTATTAACATAATTTGTAATATATTATTTACAAGAATGAAACATTTTGTCGGAACATAAAAACCCAATATAAATTTTAAAATATATCACCGATGAAAAATGGGAAGACAAGAGTTCTAATGCTTTATATATACATCGGCGAAAAGTATCTACTTCCATAAATGCTTAAATCTTCTCCATTGTCACTAGCTGCCGTGTGCATTCTGATTAAGATAAGTCTGGCAATCTTAGAAGAAAATAAAAAGTATTTAGTGTGCGCACACATTTATTATTACATAAATGTATGTACTTGGCCTTGATACATAAATGTATGTACTTTAATAAATCCAATCTTAGAAGAAAATAAAAAGTATTTAGTGTGCGCACACATTTATTATTACATAAATGCATGTACTTGGCCTTGATACATAAATGTATGTACTTTTATAAATCATTTATAACCATCAATGTGCATTTCATTTCATAAGTTTTTCTCACATTTTTTTCTTAGTGATTTCTTCTTTAGTACTTCAACTGTCTTTTCGTTCTTTATTTTTCTCTTTTATGGATGCCATGTTCTTTGGAAGCTTGTTTAGACCAAGTTAACGACCTTTTAGGCTTCCTTCACGTAAATAGATCACTTTTTGAATAATAAAAATTATATGTCACAAGGGGGCATCAGGATTTTAGAGATGCTTAGGTGGGGCATGGCCAAAAAATTTTGTAACCACTGTGCTATTCTATTGCTTAATCGTAAAAGTAAGTTTTAGCTAAACTTTCAAAAATCTTCAATGTCAAAATAATTCGCATAAATTTTAATTAATTTTAATTTAAATTTTTAAAGCATATCTAAAATTTTTCAAAAGTAACATGTAAAGGTTATCTAAACTTTTATCTCTCTTTCACCACTCCTCTCTATTAGCGGGCTTTCTCCTCTCTTCATTGTCACCAACTGATCGCAGTGCACGTTCTGATTTTAATTATAAAAATGTGTATGTCACAATATGTATTTATATACTATATATGAGCCCTAGAACCATTAGAAATGCAAAAAATTCACTGTTAAAATAACTCACTCTTGATTTGCCTCCTGTGGGGCGTGCGTCCCATGTTGGGAACCACGGGAATAACATCTTCCCCTCCCATATTTTTACAGGTGTCATTAATTATCATTATTGTCTCTTATTTCTAATTTTTAAGTAAAATTGAAAACTGTATAGAATTTTATTGAAATAGATTGACCGAAATTCTTTCGTACTTTTATGTTGAACAGTCCAGGATTTCTGTCAGTCTACAGATTGGTAATTGGATGCTATTGAACAATTTATCCATCCTTTGAAATTTTCTAATGTGAATCCGTCAGCAAATGGCTTACTATAGAGTATTAATAATAGAAAATCGATTGAATAAATTGTTGTGACTTCATCAATGATCAAAATTCATTTTAATGCAAAAACATTTAAATTTAAACATTAAGATTCGTTTGTTCACCCGCTTTTCATCAATGATTTTTAAAAAAATTCATATTCGCTTCATCATCAAGATTTTTATTAAATGATCAAAATTCATTTTAATGCAAAAACATTTAAATTTAAACATTAAGATTCGTTTGTCCACCCGCTTTTCATCAATGATTTTTAAAAAAATTCATATTCGCTTTTTTATGCTCTGACAGAGCATATTCATTCTTAGTATACTTAAATAACACATGAGAAAATACAGAGTATATTCTAACCTAATCTGTAGATTAATTTTATTTGTGTAAACTGAAAAATAAAATAATTTATGAAATATTGATAATATATGTTACATATAATTTTTCACTAAAATTTATAAATGGGTTTGAAACAAGAAAATTATGGGTATTCCCTGATTTAAGTATAAACTTTTCGTAAATTCGATATTATGTAAAATATTTTCCATAATTTTTTTCTTTTTTTGAGATATAGAGCATAAAACATATATTGTACTGCATTGTATTTGTAAGTTACATGTCCGACCACGATGGCTTACAACATTTAAAGTACGTATTACTTGATTTATTTATGTTTTGAATGTTATTTATTGATCTTAATTATCATACCATGTATTGCTGCTACAATATTGTTCCATGCAGCGTTGTATTCATTAAGTCAGAGAACATAATTACGCCATAACGCGGTATACACGAAATTATATAATTCACTATCCTTGATAATATTTGCTTCAGAATTTTTTTAAAAATTATTTTCCAATCTAACGCAAAATTAGGATTACGCAAAAAACTTCAATCCCAATTATTTGCGTAAACCAGAATATGCCTATATGTATCTTCGGACTTATGCGTACATTTTTCTCCAAGTTTTCAGGGGGTATAGAAATGGATATTAAATATTCATCGAATTATTTTGAATATTCAAATTATTATTTTTAATTAAAAATTCTTTTCATATTTCAGAACTTTTCTGCCGGGTGATGTTAGTGAATTTATTTCACTTTAAGCCGCAAAACCACTTCAAGACCTCATCCTGTTTTGCGGATTTTTTGTTTTTCCAGAAACCTCGTAATGACTAGGCAGAACCCTATTAGGAGTAAAACTGGATTAACATTCTCATCGCAGGACTATTTAGGTCCGGCATAATATTAAATTATCACGCGATTCATCAAAACAGATTAAAAAGTCGAAATTAAATCGCAAATAGAAATTTTTGCCTGGTAATACTTCTTCTTTCTCAGTGCCTTTTCCCATGTCTATGTGGGGTCGGCATTTGCTTCTTTTATTTTCTTCTATTCTTTTCTACACTGAGTCTCCGCTATCCTCCAACCTTTTTCTCTCAGGTCCTCTACCTCCTTATCTTTCCATCTCAACTGAGGTCTCCCCCTTTTCCTTTTTCCTCCCAGCTCGAAACTATTCACTCTCTTCCTTACATACTCCTCATTCCTTCGTTCTACACGTCCGAACCATGGCAACCTACTTTCTTGTATTTTCCTGCTCAATGGTTCCACCTTGACTCCTCTTACATATTAATTTTTAATCCTATCCTTCTTTGTCATTCCAAGCATCCATCGCAGCATTCTCATCTCTGTCATTTCCAATTTCTTTTCCTGGGCTCTTGTAATTGTCCGGTAATATCAAAAATATAAATTAAAACTATATAATTAAAATTTAGAAAAGTTAGAACTATAAAAATTTTAAATCGAATTAATAAAAAATTTAGATAACGATACGAATGGGAAAACAGGCTTCACATGGTTAGATGAACCGATATATCAGTTGTCTGCACATCCTTCCGTTCCTGTGAGATTTGTTTTCCCGCGAGTTAAGGAAAACTCCTGTTCACTAGAAACGATATATCGCATCTCCTGGCAAGATCCGCCCTGTCCAGCAAAGTACAGGAAAACGCACGGCAGATGGATGCAAAGCATCACATCTCACTTGCCAGCAGATACTCATCACCATAAATTCCACCTGTCTTCTGAGATCTTCGGACCAAAAAAGATGCTATTTATGAATTAAATTTAGTTCCATTTTTGTCCTTCGAGCCAAATAAATATTGTTATTCTCGAATAATTGTTTTCCTAATTTATTGTTTTCATAGTATTGTTTCGAAATTCTGCTTTTCTCATAAAAATTCAATATTAAAAATTATATAAAATTTTCATTTATCAAGCATACAAATAATTTTTCCATTATGGTTGTTTTTACTGTAAAATACTTATTGAATAATTTGACATAGAAAGTCAAATAAAACTAAAAATAATTATGTGCAAAATTTGCAACAAGCTAAATTTACATGAGGATGTAAACACAAACTGATTGCACTTTGTTTATATATTCTAAACATTTTGAGTTCTTATCGATTAAAATGAATAAAGCGTTTTATTTTTTCTGGAAATGGCTTAAATTACAAATATTTTTCAATTGAAAATGTTTCAATTGTAATTTGTGAAAAATTTTCATCTTACTTCAGTGAGAGAAAATTTCTGAATAAGGGCATAAGATAAGTATTGCCTATAAGGCTTATAAGTATTTATTTATTTATTTAATAAAGGAGATAGTGGGTCTGTGGTTTAGCCTCGAGAAGGATGAACCTAAAAATCTATACTTATATTTTTGCTCTTATTCGGAAAAGTGAATTAATTATATAACAAATCATTCAATGAATGCCGCCGGAAACTCCCATGAGTTACGTTTTCATTTTAAATATTCACTTCCAGACCCCTCATAGTCAGCCTATTTGTGTGCAGACAGTTTGGAAGTTAATAAAATGTCAATTCATTTGTTTTGGATTTGTTTTATAAAATAGCATTTAAGCGCGTTCAAAAAAATGTATAAATCAAAAATTTCTTTCTTGAAGAATTATACGAATTTTAAATAAGTCATTTACAAAAATACTTTATTACCTCGAATATTAGAAAAATATCAATATAAAATAGAAGTTACCGTATTAGTTAAAATATACAAATATTGTACTTTTAAATATACACGATCAGAGTTAAGGACCTTAAAAAAACTTATATGAATATACTGGAGAAAATTATATTAAATTATTAGAGTACGGAAATGTAAAATTCTTCTTTTCTCCGAGAATTTTGTATTTCCGTACTTTATTAATTGATAGAATTTCAAGTATGTTTGATGAGTTTTTTAAATATTTTCTTTCATAAGAGAAATGCCCTGTAATGTTTGGAGAACCTGCTTGAAATGATGCTTGCCATGTAAATTACCAAGTTTTTACATTCCAAGCATATGTTAGTTGCATTGAAAAAGATACTTCAGTTACAGAAATACTGTAGTTATGACCAGTGGCATAGCAATCAGGGGTGCAGAGTATATGGCAGACACGGGCTCACGAGCGAAAAGAGCCCACGAAACGCTAAAGTTCACATTATAAAAAATTATGTTTAAAAGTAAATACTAAATAAATTAAGAAAGAACATATTTATTAACATGTAAAGAAAATCTACAAATTATAAATTTATACATAGTACAGAATTTATAAAACAAACGAAAATTCTATAGAAATGGCAAAGAAAATCTTTATTTTAATAAAAATAAAATCTCTTTCATTTAGATAACCTAACATAATTTTTATTAATTCACACTGACATTTTTCTTGCTTTGAACGACGCAAATATTATATTAATTATATTAATATGATTAATCAGATGGGATCCTTCTTAGTTGCAATACTGTTCACATTAATTATGTTATGAATACCTTCTAATCCTTATACTTATGGTTTTATATATCGGAGAGAGTCGTTCCTGCCACACTCTTAATAGGTTAGTTGTGGAAACGCTTCGGCTTTCCACAACTAACCTCAATAGGTTAGTTGTGGAAACGCTTCGGCTTTCCATTTTGGAGGACCCGGGTTCGAATCTCGGGTCCCACCCCTTGAAAATATTTATCATGGGGTCCGGGCCCGGCCCGTCAATCCCCATTCTCCACAATCCGGTTGACCCTCCGCAGGGGTGGGCAGCCTGTGAAAAGGCTTGCTTCGCCCCGCCACTTAGTACTCTTACTGAGTGGAAAGTGGCGTCATCTGTTGACAAAAAAATAGATTAGTTGTGTTTTTTATACTACTTAAAATTATAAATTTAGACAATTAAATTACACATTCTTTTAGCTCGTTCCATTCATTTCATGATGCTCACTATTGTTTTGGCAATACTAATGGAGATTATCATCTTTAATTTGGGAAGGATTGCCGTAACTTTTCGAACTCCAATAATGCAAATTGGCCAGATGGCCGCGTGGTAAGCTTTTTTGCTTAATCCCAGGGCAATACTAATGGAGATTATCATCTTTAATTTGGGAAGGATTGCCGTAACTTTTCGAATTCCAATAATGCAAATTGGCCAGATGGCCGCGTGGTAAAGCTTTTTTGCTTACTCCCCTGGAGGATCCGGGTTCAAATCTGGCTCCCACGCCTCCAGTTTTTCAGGATGGTCCGGGCCCGGTAGGTTGAACCCCATTCTTCAACCATCTGGTTGACCCCATCATGAGTGCCTGTGATGGGTTCTATAAGTGGCCGCCGCCAGATACAGAATATCCCATGAAGATATGGCGGCTTAATCTAATTAACTAACCAATCCAGTAATGCTAACTTATCAATAATTGTAGGAAAAATCTTATTGATATATCTTTCTAAAAGATGCTTTGGAATAATGCAGAAAATTGAAGACAGTCAGGATGCTGAGAAAGAATTTACGCCCGAAGATCATAAATAAGAATGGTTACTTATATCTACCGCATTAGACAAATTTGTTATGTAATTTATCTTTTAGTTTTCATTGTGCAAAGAAATATATAAATTAAATTAACATTGAAATGATAGAAGACAAGAAACAGTACCGTTAATTTTTCGTAATAATATTTTATATAATTTCGATATTTAAAAATATCTCAATTAGTGATCACTAATGACATGAGTTGATACTTGCGTTCTGTGAATTTGTCAATGTTATCAATATTTAAATTAACAATTCCGAAATAAAATTTTTGATATCCATGTAATATTTTCTTTTATACCAAAAGGTAAGCCAAATATTTTTAGTATATCTATACTTTGATTATACATAATGCCGATATGGTGAATTCATAAATTCACAATTCTTATTAGAATTCTTTATTCATGTGTGACAAGTTTGTCGTATATGAATTAAGAATATAATTTAGAAAAGGAAAATTACAGTACAGTGTATCATGGATTTTGAATGCTTAAATTCTTTGCATGGGATTACGGTATAGAAATATTCTATGAAATGCCGATCAATGGATTAAACGGGATCAATAAGTCATATTTGTTCCCATTAGTTTTGTTCAATAGCATGAATTATTCTATTTTCATCACGAAGATATGTAATTACAATTCGTTATCGACCATAATTTACCATGCTGAATGTAAGTGAATCACATATTCTTATATTAGCAGTCTCCAAACTTACAATTCGTTATCGACCATAATTTACCATGCTGAATGTAAGTGAATCACATATTCTTAAATTAGCAGTCTCCAAACTTTTTTAATCGTGTATCCTTTTATCAGCAAAGCAAAATAACATTCACTTTCTTTATCAGTAAAGAATAATAGCATGCACTTATAAAAGACATGTATTATGTCGAGCAAAACAAAAAAACAAAACAAAATGTGCGCCTCTGAAAATTTATTCATCTCTAAGAATGCGCACATTACACTTTGGGACCATTAATCTTAGTCACTAATAAATTATAATAAACAGGATATTCTTCTAAAATATGGATTAGAAATTTTTCAAATAACGTCTTGCAACTGCGCATGCATTTCTGTCCATTTTATCATAAACAATAATTCCATTAGATTAGATCTTTTTTATGATCTGTTGAAAAAGATATTGTCTTTTGTATGGAAGATAGGACTTCTGAGAGATTGATTTTGCTATAAATATATAATAGATTATTGAATGATCGCAATGATAGGGCAGTCTCTGTCCTCCATACTTAGATGATAATCATAAACGTGGTAAATTTACAATTTCTTACGAATCGTGTGTTTGTATGTACAATGTATATGGATAATTGTAGCTCATGCAAATTAAAAGTATAGGCAGGAAGTTCAAGTTAGTTGTAAATATTGCAGTGTCAAATATAATCAAAGTTCAAAGAAATTTTGGAAATTATCCATTTATCAATATGAAAATCAACTATTTTATATTATTGGCCCAAGATGGCGCTAGCAGTTAAATCATTAAGATTGCATATTACTTAACTGTATTATTCTTATACAGCAATTAAATTAGCAGACCATAATGTTATTTACAGTTTTTTGAAAGATTATTTGTGATTATGTAAGAAAAAAACCAATACTGTACTGTAATTCATTTAAATAAAAAACATTTTTTCTGTATCTTTGACTGCTATAATTTCTCAGAAAATAAAGTTAGGTATCTAAAATTTGGAAACAGATTCAGATTAATGATAAGTTATAATTCTTTTTCTTTCTTTTTCTTTTCTGTGTTGTTTTTCCAATCGGTGGTTGCTAAGGCGGTGGACATAAGTCCATTACAGGCTACTCATATCCATATTTGAGGTGGTGCTCAACAGATCGGCCCTGTACTTCCTAAAAGCGCTGTATATGTGTGATTCAGAATTAATCCAGAATCCTTCCAGACCTCCAGGTGGTAAACCAACAATTTTCTATGCGGCCAACTGATCATGATGTTCTTCTGTCAACTATAAAAATGAATTAGGGTAATTTTTGGATTATCACAAGAACGATTAATTAATGATTTAAAATTAACTTCTTAGATTATACTTTAATTTTATTTATTATTCGATTCTGAGATAATCAAGAAACATTTGAACACATGTTTAAATTTATAACAATAATTTGAATATGAGAAATTCACTTTGATTATGCATCATAGGAAAATTAATGCAATTTTAAATTTGCCGATGTCTTGCTCCCTAGAGGCAATAATTTAAATAAAAATGATTATTTGCGAAAGTTTTGATGTAACAAAACAGATGAAACCATTTTAAAGTCTGTTCGTTGAAAAGAAGGGTGAGAAAAACTGCATTAAAATATGAGTCGGCCTGAGTGCTGCTTGCAAACTTCCATCTGAAAAACCAAGTTTTATTCTGAATGCCTACTTTATAATATTAAAACCAAAAGTAGTAAAAGAAAGAGCTAGATAATTTTCCTTAAAGTAACGAATTAATGTATTATATCAGAAACCTTACTTTTTAAATATTTGCAAAAATTCATTTATTGTCTCAGAATGATTGAATAGTAAATTATTCTACGAAAAAATAACATTTTATATAAAACAAATGTTATCATTCATTTTAACAAAAGATCACGAAAAACATTTCAAGCTTGATTTAGGTCTGAGTTATTTCTGAAATTAGATCGCAAATTAAAACAAACTGCTTGGTTGTTGCTAATTAAATGTTAACAAATTAACAGTTAAGATTTTAAATTAGCTTCCCAACTTTCTAATAATGAAGAGCAAGATGGAATCTCGCCACAAGATGAAGCGATTCGATTAATTAATTTACGCGAAAATAGTTAAATATTTCGAGGCTATCGTATTTTATACAAGTAACTTTCTTAATTAAATCGATATACTTTCAGTCATTTACTTAATTTAAATTCAAAATGAATTAAAACCATATAAAAGTTGTAATCCTGGATTGTTCATAATCTCATAAAGAAAAAAATATATCAATATAAAAAGTTTCTTATAAAAGTTAAAATTTTATTTATTTATTCGATTAATAGCTTATCTTAATTAAAATTTCTAACAAAGATTATCGTTGATTTTATTAAATATTAAAAATTTTAAAAAGTCTATCGATATACAGTATATTTTTTACTGTGTACAAAAATCATTGGATAGATAAAATTCCTGCTGAAGTGGAATTTGATAACTGAATAGAAGCTGAGAATGGTCAATTCTCGGTCATTGCCTTCCACTTTAGCGTGAATTTGTCACGCTTCCGCATGCACGAAAATCCATCTTTTCTAAGTAATTGTAGTCCATTCTTACGCGCAAGAAGTTTCGTTGAGATCTTTTGAAAATAAATTCAAATTTCCTAGAATTGCCGAAATTGAGTTTATTTCTAATTTATTTTAAAATGAATTTATTAGAATGATATTAAATTATTTTATTCAACCTCGTTATTATAGTTTTATAAAAACATAAATTCAGATTAATTTTGACAAATAGAACAACAACAACTGTTATTTATGTAAACTATACTTATAAATTTTCCATAAATAAAATTAGAACAAATTTATTAGTATCATTTCTTTAGTTTTTAATAAATTTATTTTGTGTAATTTTTCATGCTTAATTAAATTTTTCGTGTTTTTTAAATGAAAATTTATTACTTACAATAGTAATTATAATTACTATTATAAGTAATAAATTATTTATGTTATTTATTACTGTTATGTTTATAAATTATTTTTTATATAATAAATTTATGTTGTATTTATTTTACAAAACTGCAGTTTTATTGTTTTTAAACTTACTGATAAATTATTTACTTTAAAGTTTATTTTTTATTTTTACATTGTTACTTTTTTGAGAGTTAAAGTGAAAAACAAAAAAGCTGCACAACAATAGTATTATTAAATAAGTATTTCAACGATTAGCTTTTATCATTATTTTAATAATTTTATACACTTCTATGCACAAAATTTCTTTAGAATTATAAGAAATATCTAACTTAATACATTCCATGATGTTGCAAGATGACTATCGATTGACATTTTAAGTTGAAATCTAAAATTTCGAATCGATTTGAAGAAAAAAAAATTATAGAATATAATCGGCAGTTAAATATAGTTAGCATTAAACTTATATTATTACTATAAAAATTACCATAGTATATACTGTTAAAGTATATATACTTACAGTAATTTCCTATTTTTTATCTTTTGTTTGGTAGAAGGTTTACTGAAAATGTCAAATTTCTATTTTTATTCGGTAGCAAATACTTTCCAAGGGAACGAATAATGTGCAAAACGATTGTTTGTTTTGAAAAATAAAAAATAATAAAATAATAAAATTAGATAAAGGAAAAAAATTTAACTAAATTGAAAATGTATAATTTATTTTTGAATATATTGCATAAGTAATAAAAAATAAATCTGTGCTCTGTTTATATCGTTTTTTATTTTAATGTTCTAAACCAAATGTTCTCATAGTAAGACGAAGAGATTGAAATAGTGTTATAGAAAAGAAATTTTTAACATCTTGAACTATATTTAGAATAAATTTATTATTATTTAACTGGATAGATTCGACAACTTATATTTTTCTTTTGGAAGAGTATCGTGCTGTGTATGTTATTACTTTTGGATTCAATCCATATGTTCAGGTAAATAGAAAAGTGAACTCTTAGGAATCGAGTAAAACAAGAGGTTGGTCGATTTTGTTTATTCCGAAAGGAAATAACGTTCCACTGATTTATATGCACGAAATCCTTGGAATATATTTATATAAAGAAAGGTCGAATGTTTCTCGATTATATATTATGAAGCAAAAGTCAAAAAATGAAATCTTTGCTCTAATCTGGAAAAACAAATTTTGCCTTTTCAAAAGTAATAAAATATAGAAAATACTTAATCGTGTAAAGAAGAGTAAACATTAAATTATTATATATCCTATTTTACATTATTTGTATAAAATAAAGAATAAATGAAATTTTTAAAAATGATGAAACAAGTAGTAAGTACTAAAAAGTAGTTTGTAATAAAAATAAAAATAACGAAACATGCAAACTTTTTATCAATAAAAATACAACGATGCATTATTGATATTTTAAAAAACATTATTAATTAAATATTTAAAAAAATTGTCGTGACTAAAAATAATTTTAA
>AYEL01091637.1:0-93567 GCA_000484575.1 Olivierus martensii | reverse complement strand
AAAAAACTAAATTTTTATTAAAATTTTGAAATTAACAATTCTAAAGATATAATGTGTATAGGGAAAAAATATTTAAAATCGAAATATGTAAAATGAGAAGAAAATAAAAACAAATATATGACTAACAATTTTAAAACAAATTGTTTATATGTTTGTATACTGTATATAGGTATAAAGTTTTGTTTAAATTACTAGATATTATGAATATTTCTGTGAATTCTCACTGTATCCTGTTATTTAAGAACTAAATTTATAGCAATAAAAATTATAGGATAAAATTGTTACTTAATATAAAATTAGAAATACATTATAGATCTAAAACACGCATCACGTTCTACATAATTACAGTAATTTATCTTGTTCTATATACAGTATAGGATTATTTAAATATGTATTGATATATTCAAAATTTTAAAATAAAAAAAAAACTGATCGTACTATTGATGATAAACGAGAGTTGCTTAATATACTCGTATATTAATTTGATGATAAGCATAAATTTAAGCTTTATAATTATTCATTAAATTTTATTTTTTAAATCAAAACAAATTAACAATACAGTACACAGTATTAGCGTTCCAATTTAATGTATCATAATTACAATTTAACTCAATCTAAGTGTCATCTGGCTAGTAGTAATATTTTTATATTAATTGGAAAAATAAGTTTGAAGAAATGTATAAAATAAGTTTGAAGAAATGTATAAAATAAGATTATTTAATTTTCGACTTTTTCATCATATATTGCACTAAACCCATTTCTCCTATACCCATAAAATACTCTACTATATTCATAAAATTATGAAGTTAAATAAATTTCCTATAAAGTATGTGAGAGAGTTGAATCAGTGGTTATAATGGTATATCTTAAAGTTTCAATTCAATAAGTCGTTATGAAGTATATAGACCAACGTTTCTCAAACTTTTCATTCACGACCCCCTTTTTTTCATTACGAGATTTTTCGCGACCCCAGATATTAAATATGAAATAAAACATACAAATACATAAATCATTTATACACTTATTAAGATGAACACAATCAGCCAACTACATTGAAAATACATATGTTGTCACATGCTAAATATTGGACGTTTGTGAAATTACATATAAACTGAAATTGAAGTATTTGAATTTAATTTTTGCGACCCCAGCATTTCGCTTCGCGACCCCATTTGGGGTCGCGACCCATAGTTTGAGAAACGCTGATATAGACTATATAATCAGTAGAGCAGATATCAAATTTCTGCTTCAAACAATACTAAATTATCCAAAAAGGTATTAATTCTAATATACTGTATTAACTAAATGCAAAAAATATCAAAAAGTAACCTTTCTAATAATCTTGGTTTATTATATTGCTGTTAAGAAAAATAATTTTTTTTTAATTACTATGTTTTAATGTGATATTTTGTAAAAATCTATTCAAGTTAATTTTAAAATCTTATTCAAGTTATATAGTCTGAGCTTTATGTCGTGAATTTGTATGAGGCATATGGGACGGCGAACAAAGTTTGCAACTTATCATGGGCGGATCGACGAGATCGATTGATGCAATGAAGGATGGATTTATTTTAACAAGTCAATTAACTTTTTGTGAATTAGTTAAATAATTTTGTATAATTTTAAATTCGAAAAATTATTTCTAAATAATAATTTTACAATTTCATAATATGCCTATTCCATTTTAATTGAGAAATTTACGTGATAGTCTAGTTTAATTTAGCTGATTTCGCTTATTTTGCATAATATATACTTTACACTCTTAACAGAAATCATCAAAATAGCATTGCTTATTAGTGGCAGTATAAGCACTATATTGTATTGCTACACTATATACTCAATATTTATATTAGGGACAATTCAATGGAATTACTTCTTACTATTGAAATTTTACACACAACAAAAATTACAGTATTATTATTATGTATTGAAAATAATTTGTACTAATCCTTACTAGATCTGTAATCATCTTAATTCTTAATCTTTAAAATAAATCTAAAAATTTTATACAATATATTCAAAGCAATTTTTGCAAAAGTTTGACCAGGCTGATTTTGATATGTTATTCAAATGAAAGCTATGATCGTGTAGTTCAAATCTAGTACAGACATATTACATAGAAAAATCAAAATTTCCAAGATCAGACAGGTAATACATATTTCTTTTAAGCATAGAAAATGGTTCAAATGAAAGCTATGATCGTGTAGTTCAAATCTAGTACAGACATATTACATAGAAAATCAAAATTTCCAAGATCAGACAGATAATACATATTTCTTTTAAGCATAGAAAATAGTGGCTACTCAGTTATGCAATATAATAATGATGTTATTTATTCACATTTTATAATTACTACTAAAAAATATGCGATTTTTGATTACTTGTACGAGCTTGTACATTTATTTAATAAGATAGGAAGTATAGTAATATAGCACGTTTCGTTAAGAATGAATATTGTGATTAGGTAAATGAAAATATACGATTGACGATTGCCTGAACTATAATAAAACAGAACAACAAATTATTATCCCAGGATAAAAATAATGCGATAAAATTATCCTAAATGTTGGTAGAAAATCTTATGTATTGTTTCTCATCCTCAAAGTCTATATCAAAAATTAAACAATAATTCTTAGGAAAAATATGATTAACAATATTCAATAGTATGAATCATTAAATTCACAATAACTATTATTCATAATATAAACAGCTCTTTAGGCAGGTATATACTTTACACTCTTAACAGAAATCATCAAAATAGCATTGCTTATTAGTGGCAGTATAGCACTATATTGTATTTATATTAGAGATTATTATTATTAGTAGTAGTAAATGTTATTTAAATTAGACACGTTGGGTAATTAAATTATTTTTTTATTTAATATTTTCTATTCAGTAATATTTTAGATTTATTTAAAATTCTGTAAGAAATTCAGTTCGAATAATTTGTTACGACGTTTTCCTCTATGCAATTAAAAAAAAAAATTACAGTCATTTTAACTCGTAAAATATTTATTCCTTCGAATTTTTATTATTTATTTAATTCATATAAAAAATAATAACTGATTGCATATTTTAAAGAAATTTCAAGTTCCTGTCAACTGTTATTAGTTCAAAATTAATTTGAATTTACTTAGAAAGTCAGGAAATTCTATCTTCAAATTATTACGTTGTTTATCAAGTCAAAGTTTCAAGAGACTTCTATCAAAAATGTTTCTTAAGTAAATTATCTCTAATTGATTACATAAAAGGTCTATTTGACGTTGTTTCACAACTCGCGATGATCAAGTTTTGTTCTTTCTTTATTAATCTAAATTAATTAAAAAGACATAACTAACATTGAGCTTGTAAACTTCTTATTTTCTGTAAGAAAAGTATTATGTCACGCTATATAGTGTTGTAGATCACGTAAAAACTTCCTCTTCCAGTCAACTTAAGGTTAATGACCTCATCGTTTGTCAGGCAACAAGTCTAACTCGAAGAATTCATGATATTCGTTCTTACAGCTTTTGGCTAAGAATTCGATAACGTATAAAAATTCATAATAATAATAAAAAATATTTTAAAATTCCTAAATCGATATTAAATATGGAAAACAGTTTATATAATTTTTTTTGTCTGATCAGTGACAATGTTTCTTGTAAAGTTATTACGAACTAAGCTTAGTCATAACTTCATAAACTGATTTATCAATCAATATAACACAAGAAAACCTATTCAGAGAAAAAAAAATATTGATTTTACCTTAACTCTAAGTACGTTTTAAATTCAAGAAAGAAAAATCTTTTGGGATAATTGTATCCCCAAAGGATATATTTAAATTCAAGTTGTATCTTTGAAGTGTTACATAAAAGATCCATTTAATTAGTAAATGCAACAGTATCTTGCATGATAAAAGTTTTTAAACTGATACTTCGAACGTCAATAATAATCTAAAATCCGTTCAACTTTAGTTAATTTGTATCGCTGAAGTTTCTAAAGATATTGCTAATAACTTTAGTAATAATAATTAGAAAATAGCGTGCAATAATTCGAGAAAATATCTGAACTAATTATATGGAATTATAGTTTTCATTATAATTCAGTTCAAATTTTCTATAAATATATTAGCATTTTATAATGAAAATTGGTAGTATTACTTATATTTCTGATCACCAATTTAAATTATATTCTTCTCTAGATCGTTATAATTTTTCTTCATTTATTTTTGATTTCTGTCAGTTTTAAGCAAAGCATGTATAAATGTCGAAGAAATGAGTAACGTGTATAAAAGAAATTAAAGAATTGTTGTATAAAAAATAATAGAAATTCTTTAATTTCCTGTTTGTTTAATTAAGAACGTATTTTTATCCTTTAGTGAAATAAAATACAGTATCTACGATAACATCTAATATAATTAATTGTAACAGTGTACTTCATCTGAAAAATAAATGCAAGTAACGTGATTCTACTGTTCAGATTAAAAATTAGTAATTTTAGAACATAAAAGGAATGATATTGTATTATTTGAGTGATTACAGTATTAATTAAAAGTTTGAATGTATAGTATTTAAAGCTGTTCTTATTTGTTCAAAGAAGTATGATTCGGGATTATTAATAGAACGGTAGCAGCAGCTTAAATTTAAAGATTTAAGATCATTATAGGAATCAAAATTCAACTCGCTGTACTTTCGTTCTAAGTTAGATATTATTATTCTGACAATTTTATTCGAGAAAAGTATTCAATAGGACACCGATTCCAAATCTGCAGCTTCAAATTCAATTAATAAAAGAATTACAGCAATTTAAAAATTGTAAAAATCAGCAAAAAGCGTCGTTTTTCTTCTCCTATGCAGACGCCTCTAGAGATCGTATCATTCAACCGATATCGATGAAATTTGGCATGTAGGCATTTATTACATTACTTAAGGTCTCCTAAAAATTTCAGTACAGTCGGATCAAAATAAAGAGGGAAAATCTGTTTTTCATATATATCTCTACATATTGTGTTGTTTAATCGCTTTTGATCAAATTTGGAATGTAGGTATATCCTAATCAGGGTCGGGCCTACTAATTGTGGTGCCAGAGGCACTTTTTAAAATTTTTGAAATAGTCTATTTAATAGAATATTAGACATTTTAAGAAAAATCTGCATTAAATATAAGAACAAGTTCTATTTTTATTTAAAATAAGAACAAAAATAGTTTGAACATTACAACATTAAAAAAAAACAGAAAAATTAAATATAATTTGTTATAAATTACTCTTCGAGCTTTAATTGCAGCAAATTGCTTGACTGTATCTTTATAATTCATTGTTTTAGATATCGTCTTCTCTATATTGCTAAATCATTCAGTCGGTCTTGGGTTATTGTTGTTGTTGCTGTTCGTAAAAAGATTTTTTAAATTTTCAGTTTAGAAAAACTGCGCTCAGCTGCAGCTACAGTTACAGATTGTATTAACAAAATTCTTAGTGCTCCGACAACGTAATGTCATTTTGTACGAATTTTGCTACATTAATATTTTCTTGTTCTTCATTATACATTTCATATTTTTACAATTTATTTTGGCGCCTATATCAATCCGACGCCTGAGGCGATTGCCTCTCCGCCTCATCTATGGAACCGGCCCTGATCCTAGTTCAATTAAAATCTAGAAATTTTGGCCCAATTGAGCTAAAATTAAAAGGTGTAGAAGAGGAAGATTTTTTCTCTCTAGAAATGTCTCTTTAGGCCACATTGTTGAACCGATTTCGAGCAAACCTAGAATGTTTCATGTGTTATTTAAGACCTTCTGAAAAATATAATTGAATAGGACAAAAATGAAAGGATAAGAGGTCCTTTCATATTAAACTCTTCTACAAATCTTATTCCTCAATCGATTTCGATCAAATCTTATAATATGTATATTTATTATTTTACTAAATGTTTCCTAAAAGTTTCGATTAAATCGGATTAAAAACAGAAAGTAATTAATGAGATATTAACATATTGTTGATAAAATGTCTTTCTCCATATTTGGTTTTCATCTAAAAGTAAATGATATCCATCAAAAATATCTGATATGTAAAAGAATAAGCCAAATACAGTACTAAGAAATTAGGATATTGATTAATGATATGGCTACTTGGTTGAAAATTTAAGAAAATAAAACAATAGTATCAACCAAAGTAGCCACATATAAATTTTAACAAATACAGTATCCAAATTTATTGTATTTTGCTCATTTTTTACATATTACATGTTTTTGATTGAATATTATTTAATAGATTTTTTAAAGGATCAAAATATCTAAGGAAATCTCACAAAATGGCGCATCACATTTAAAAAAACCTCATTGAGATTTTCTGAATGCTAAGAAAAATAAAAATTGAAAAACAACATTAAAATAAATTGTGTCTTGACAAAATTATTGTATAGTATAATAGATTTTTTAAAGGATCAAAATATCTAAGGAAATCTCACAAAATGGCGCATCACATCCCTAAACCTCATTGAGATTTTCTGAATGCTAAGAAAAATAAAAATTGAAAAACAACATTAAAATAAATTGTGTCTTGACAAAATTATTGTATAGTATACATAAACAGATTTATAGGTGATTGAAAAAATATGAAAAAAAAAAAATATTGTTCTTAGAAAAGTTTTCTGAAAATAAATGAGAAAAAATTTAATAATTCTTGTTTCATCACTTCGATAACAAATTATTTTTTCTTTTTCATTTTTGATAGTTTACATAAATATTTCCAAGAGGAATATAATTTTCATTTCTTTATTACTATAAGTTCTTCAATTGATTTCTCGATTTAGCACGGTATAAAGATAAGGTAAGAAAAAATATGAAAAAAAAAAAATATTGTTCTTAGAAAAGTTTTCTGAAAATAAATGAGAAAAAATTTAATAATTCTTGTTTCATCACTTCGATAACAAATTATTTTTTCTTTTTCATTTTTGATAGTTTACATAAATATTTCCAAGAGGAATATAATTTTCATTTCTTTATTACTATAAGTTCTTCAATTGATTTCTCGATTTAGCAAGGTATAAAAATAAGGTAAGATAAAATATATAATGTGAATTTCGTGTATATACAGTATATATATATATACAATCCGACAACTACAATAGACAGCCACTAGATAAACATATATAATTTGGTTTATATTAATGTATATACTGGTGAACAGATATGTACTTTAATCTGATACTTCTATCGTCTTATATACTGCATCATAGCTTATCTACTATAGTAGAGACCTGTTATTTCTAGAAATTATAGTAATGTATATACTGGTGAACAGATATGTACTTTAATCTGATACTTCTATCGTCTTATATACCGCATCATAGCTTATCTACTATAGTAGAGACCTGTTATTTCTAAAAATTATAGAGTTCGTGTTACTTCTAAAGGATCATAGAAATTTATTATGTCAATTTTTGTGGAGATTGATCAAATAATATAGAAGTTAGTGGACCAGATAATCTTACATTTTATTTTTTATTTTTTGCTTATTATATGAATTATAGTGCATTAGTTTCAAAATACTGTAAGGAGTATTTTTATGCTTATAATGAAATTTGTTCGATTTTAATGAAATATGATAGTAACAACAACATATAAATGTAACTTGAGATTTATTCGCATGCACTATTTTTGAATTATAAATAATTATAAATAAATAAAAAAAGATTAATATGTAATCAATAAAAATTAGTATAATAATATCAGTCACTAACAAACAGTTTTCACACGTTATTTTATGTTATTTTTATGACAGATTCTTTCAAAAACGGCATCCATCCATTGAGAATATGTTTGTTTGTGCAAAACTAGTTTGTGGTTATTTCAAATTTGAATAAAGTTTATTAAAAATCTAATACTTATCAATAGACAAATTTTGTTGACAAATTTCTTGTTAAATTAAACAAAAATAAAACTAAATTCAATGAAATAAATAATCCCAGCGAAGAATGAATAACGGTTTTCGAGTTAATATGAACTGTACATTGTACAGGTTTAAAATAATTAATTGTTTATTCAAACAAAATAACTTCAGACACTTTATAAGATTTGGAAAGATCAATTTTCATTTTAAATTTTAGGATAATATCTGAATATTATTTTTACGTTTATATTTCTCATTTCTAATTTTTTCTTTAAATTTTTATCAAATTCTGAATATAGAATTGTATTGAATATATGAGCGCTACACATTTTGTGTGAAATTTCAATAACTGGCAAAAATTTGTGGCCATTTCCACTTTTAAATGAAACATATAGGGTATATGAATTAGGTTTGTCCAATCTGTCTGTTTATTTTTTCAGCTCGATAACACAAATAATTATTATCCTACTTGAATGAAATTCATATCTGTTATTGGGACCTATTAGAGAACCATACTTATCGAAAATTATCGATATTGGTTCAATATTCTTGATATACTAACAGAAAATATATTTACATAATTTGGAGCAATATCTCCTGTAAATATTATCCGATCAAAATGAAATTTATATACAGCATAGTGCAAAGGTTGCCAAGCTTCATGTAACTATAAACCATTTAGGAGAATCTCAAATAATTGAGAGCAGCAATCAGTTTCTTTCTGAGTCAATGAGAGCCGTATCAGTTTTTTGGGATAATCTTAATAATGGTTTAAAAAAATTTTTATTATATATTTAACATGCATTTATTTCATACAGATGCATACTACTTTTACAATAAATAAACAAATTATAAATATATTATTTTTTAAATTAAGTAGGTATTTGCTCCATATTAACTATTGACTTTCATGGTGTGGAGCCACACTGAAGGTACCATATAGCCGCATTAAGCTAGTGCAGGATTCCTGGACCGGATTAAGCTAGTGCAGGGCCTGTAGCATATGTTAAGAAGGGGGTCCTATATTAAGCTAGTGCAGGATTCCTGGACCGGATTAAGCTAGTGCAGGGCCTGTAGCATATGTTAATAAGGGGGTCCTATATTAAAAAAAAAACAGTAAAACAACATAAATATATTTGAACACACACATTTTTTATTTGCATAGTAATTATTATTATTAAAAGTAACAACACAGTCAACATTATTGTTTAAATATTAATTTTTCTACATTTAGCATGAGCAAATTTGTTATGACCAAAAAATTATGTGCATATTTATTGGCTCGGGGCCCGTAGCATATGCTACTTTTGCTACTATGTTAATCTGGCTCTGTATGGCTCGCGATCTGCAGTTTGGCCACCGGGGTATAGTGGATCGGAGATGACCAACTTTTTATTTCTGACCCTAAAATTCCTATAAAATATATGTTATCAATGGCCTAACCTTTATATTGAATGTCATAAAAATCTATCTCTTAGTTCAGTAGTTATTTTAGGAAACTTCAAAAGTTTGAATTACATTTTTGAATGGATGAAGTTGCAGAATTAATTTGTCGTGTCCCAAAATTGAAATTTAATGACATGCATCTTTACTAAACTTCATAAAATTCAATCAAACTGTTCAAAAATTATTAGGAAGAAATCTTCGAAGTTTAACTTTCTACAATTTTTAAATGGCTGAAAATAAAATACCTGTATTAATTGATATGCCTTCGAGGTTATATTTAAATAGATCTATTTTTTTTATTATATATTATCAAAATTCAATAATTAGTTCAAGATTAAAAAAGAATTTCCTAAGTTGAAAAATACCTGTATTAATTGATATGCCTTCGAGGTTATATTTAAATAGATCTATTTTTTTATTATATATTATCAAAATTCAGTAATTAGTTCAAGATTAAAAAAGAATTTCCTAAGTTTGAAGACATAATTTTCGAATAATTGTAGCGAAGGATTAAAAATGCGACATTACCTTTAACTGCAATTGCAGAATATGCCTACAGGATTTGAAGAAAAGTCTATTAATTAGTTTAAAAGTTTCTATTGAGTATATACAGCAAACATACTTCAGATTAGAGTATGGTTTTCTTGTAGATATCATCTACCTTCGAAAATTGTCTAAAAATACATGATATTATTTACTTTATATAATTTTTATATAGGTCTTACGTACAGTTAAATTTTATATAAATGTTAAATAAAAATAACTATTTAATGATACATAATTCGTATAATAAAATCGATCTTATTTTTAAACTAGATACGCCTTTGATTTTCTTTAATTTATATAATTAATGTTTAATAAATAAATTATGCTCTGTTTACCTATGCAGAAAGTTTTATTTATTTATTTTCATTCGAGATTAACTGTATAAACTTAAAAATATTTTAAAATTAAATTTTAAATTTATAATACGAAAACCGAAATTATACATATATTTTAAAGATTAAATAATTTTAATCTCTTAAAAAGACGTGATTGATAATATAATCACGCCTCGACTTAAGTCGTTTTCGAATTTACGTCGGTTTTTTTTATTTTTTTATTTTTTTGTTAATAGGAAAAATAAAAGTTTACTAAAAGCTGAGTCTCACAGGCGTAAAACGCGATGTAAATACGTCGGTATACTTTATGCCGAAATTCACTCTTGTTCAACTTTCTACGCTGCGTATAATTGTGCCTTGACCATTCGTCCAATCGGAGTATGAGCTGGTTATTGAAACTTATAGAATTATTTAGAATTTATAGTGTCTAGGTCGTTTTTCAAATAACTTATTCGACTTACGTCGTTTTTCGACTTAAATTGCGAGTTTTGGAACGAATTAACGACGTAAGGCGAGGTATGAATGTACTGAGAATTTTAATGCATTTTGAAATATTAATAGTACATTATAATATTTAAAGCCTGTAAAATAATTTCATTTACGTGCAAAAACTTGATAATAAGCCATTAAGAACTAAGTTAACCCGAAATATTTTATTTATAGAGACATTTTCAGCTAATACTTCTATCTGAACCAAACTTTTAACAATGATCATGTTATGTCAGTCAGACTGATTTTATATTAATGAATTGAAACTGACGTAAACCAGTTCAATTTGGCTTAAAAATTCGAATCATCTACAAAACATAATTCTCTTTTTTTTTAATAAGAAAATTTATAATTTATTAAATCCACAAGTTCTAAGAAATAATACATCTCTTAGTTTAAAATAGATTAAATATTTTTTAATTAAACAATTAATTTATAAATAATAAATGGAATAAAAGCAATTATTTATTTTCCTAAATAGAGAATTTAAATACAAAATATAAGAATTTAAAAATGTATAAAGTACATTAAACGGAATTTCCTGTTTGTCAAGATCAATTTATTTATCTACTGTATATACAGTACGGTATTAATATGATAAAATTATGAAATTAATCATAAAATGTGTTACTAAAAATATTATATTATCTATCTTTATTTTTACTTATTTTTCACTTACCTTGCACCTTTTAATTTCTTAAAATAAAATATAAAAAAACAAGTTAAACCATTTATTTTCTTGTACTCAACGTGAAAAGTAGAATTATCGTTTCCTTGAAGTTTCATTTCCCTTTAGGCAATTTCCAGTTAATTGCAGAAGCAATTATTGAAGAAACAATTAAAGAAGAACTATTCAATAGGTAACCAACAAAAACATTTCATTTCTACTTAGCCTTTATTGAATGATTTTTAGAAACTAACTTGCTTTAAACGATAGGAACTGATTATAGCTAAACTAGAAGAAATGTTTAAATTAATATAAAATATAATTGCTTCTCCGAAAGTAAAAAAGAAGAAAAGATATCATTTAAGAGTGAGAACTTGTTAAAATTTTCTTTTATCATCTTATACAAATGTGAGAAAACGAAAAAATTAACATATTAATTTCAACGTCTTATTAATGAAAAAATATATAATATAATAAGCAGTTATCCGTTTGTTTTGAGAAAGGATTCTTAAATTAAAATATAGAATATAATCTATATAAATAGAATCGTTCACATCAGCAGTAAGAGGATATCAAAATTAAATAAACAGAATTTAATAATTGACCCTAAGAATGGTATTAAACTATAATGAAAGCAATTAAAATTCTAAATTTTCATTTTTTATATATAATACTGTAAGAGAAATCTTTTATAACAGATAATCTTTTCATGAAATCTCTCTATCAATCAAGTGATTATAGAATTAACTAACAAGACAGTAAACTTGTCAATTGATTGTTAAATATACTATAAAGTAAATATCAAATTAATTTAATTTAAATCTTTTAATAAAGATTCCATATAACAATATGCAAAGAGAGTAGTAGAATTCTAGGAAAAGGATGGTAAATATGTGCATTTAAGAATATTCAAACATAGAGTGGAAGACAGGTTCTATGCGAAATTTGTTACCGATAATTTGGATCTATTCCTTTCCATTAATACACTGACATTTGCAGATATTTTGGTAGCGATACTATTAATGTTATAATTTATTAAGCCGTTAATAACTGAATTTGATATTTAACTATTAATTTTGAATTAAATATGGTATATTCATTGAATGATTAATTTATATATGATAAAAATTATAATTTTTCGATAAAAAATAAAATTGTATCATATACTAATTATATAAAATATTTCCTGAAAATTTAAAATCAATACAGTATACAGTATATTTTTCTCTATGTGATGATTTAGATAAAAGAGAAAAATCGAAATGCAAAAGATTTTGTAGTTTTATCCAGAGACTTTCAGAGAAAATGCGAAGCTCAAGATTACTAATATTTTTGAGGCCCTTCAAAATTAACAAATATACAGTGGTAAGTGTACAAAAAAGCGAAAACATTGATAGAGAACTTCAAATTTTTGACAAAAATTGAAACTCTAACAGTATAAAAATATACAATTATATTTCTCCTAACTTATTGTGTTATATATTGATCGTGCTAAAATCATGAGGCCCGGGGCAGTCTCCCCTCTTGCCCTCCTTTTTGATAGCCACTGGTTTTATCCATTAATTACGAGCACATAAGATGAAAATTTAGGAGTGTTTTCTTTTAAATAGTGCAATTCGAAATGACGCTTTATGTGAAACAACACATATATTTAATAGAACTCATTATAAAGAAGAAAATCTTGTGAAATAAATCACTAATTTATTGCTTTTGTTATTTATATCATAAAACTATGACTTAAAGAAAGCAAAAACTATTATTAGAAAATAAACTGTGCAACAGTGTTGCACCAAATGTAATTATATCACTGAATTCTAATAATATTAGAAATAGGATTTTCTAATATCGATATAGAATTACATTAATTAATATTGTGGTTCGGATTTCATTAATTTGTTTTCCTATCTTTTATTGGTTTCTTTTACAAGCATAATCTTTTCCTAGAAACTGAGATTGAAGACCCGTTAACATGTCTTTTTTACGATAAGATTCTACAATAAAATGCTAGGTTGTTATGTTGTATTACTATACGATCTTGATTATGGGGAAATAGTATGATATTCAACTGTAACAGGAATCTCGAATTGTCATTTAATGTAGCATATTTTATTGAACTACAAGTAAATCATTTCCACTTTTACACAAATGCATTTCGAATATGGTAATGTCTTTTATGAGAAAGTTAGTAGTAATTTTTATATAGGGGATTTTTAAAAATGTCTTTTTAGTAGCGAAAAAATATATTTTTTACGGGTAACTTGAAAATCTATATAGCAAAGCAATTAAAATAATTGTCAACAAATTATTTTCTAAACAGTTTGAAAATATTTAATATAACTTAGATCCAACTGTTAAAAACAATTACAGTTCCAAAGTTTAGTTTCCTAGTTTAAATAAATTTTTTGATGGATTGCTATGATATGTTAATTAATCTATTTAATGAATCTTTAAATGTTTTTACAAATGAAAATTTACGATTGTTTACTTTAAAAATCATTAAATATTCAATTGTCGTTAAATTATCAAAATAAAATATTTGCAAAACTTGAAAATTTCAAATATAAACGTCTGTTTATATTTTTCTATCCTTAAATTTTATCATGATTAAAATTGTTTTTTACACAATCCTTGGAAATAAATAAGTCGTTTCGTAATAATGACATTTCGAACTAAATTGTCGGCCCGGATGGCCACGTGGTAAAGCTTTGGCTTACCACCCTGGAGGATCCGGGTTCAAATCCGGGTCCCATACCACCAGTTTTTCAGGAGGGGTCCGAGCCCGGCCCGTTGAACCCCATCCTTCAACCATCCGGTTGACCCCATCACGGGTGTTGGCCAGCCTGTGATGGGCTCTACAAGTGGCCGCCGCCAGATACAGTATATCCCATGTGGATATAGTGGCGTAATCCAACTAACCAATTATTCGATCCTTCAAATTATTTTTCCCAGTGAATTTAATATTTTTACTGCATAAAAATTATCATTTAGAATACATTTATTATGATGATATATGAAATCCCGGTATATTTATTCTGGGAGTTAGTATTATTCCCATAATAAATATCCTAATCGTGTACTTAGATAGTGATTTTTTGAATCTCATTCATTTTAGATAAATGTCAGAATTTAACGCTTCGTTGATTTATAGATTTAAAATTACATATATTATGCATCATATATATATATATATATACAGGATGGGCCAAGATAAACCGAACTTAACCAAGTAATCTTCTCCCATGTCAGGTTCGTCGACCTGATTGCCGTGTGGTAAAGCTGTGGCTTACCACCTTAGAGGATCCGGGTTCAAATCCGGGTCCCACATTTTTCAGGAGGGGTCCGGGCCCGGCCCGTTGAACCCTCTCCTTCAACCACCCGGGTGACACCATTATAGGTGTTGGCCAGCCTGTAATTGGCTTTATAAGTGGTCGCTGCCAGATACAGCATATCCCTTGTGAGATATGGGGCTTAACCTACTTAAGCTAACCTAATCTAATCCATGTCGGGTTCGGTTTATCTTGGCCCATCCTGTATATAGCCTACACACAACAGATATATTCATTAAGAAACCTCAGGAATTGATGAATTTGGGATGAATGATAACATTAATTTTAGAAAGGAAGAAAAATTGCCACAAAGTTTTCGGAAATTTAATAAACAAAATTTATTAAACTGTCTTTCGGTTGTACCTAAATTTTTTATAGTTTATTATATTCGTATAAAATTTTTATATCTTAATTAATTTTATTACGAGAAAGTATCACAGTAAACATTATTTAAATTGAAATTATTTGATTGAAAAAAAAACAGTTTGAAAACATACCACTTTATTTTAAAAGAAAAACTAACCGGTGGCTTTTCTTTAAGTCTCTAAAATCGCTCACAAGTAATAAAATCTCTCATTCGTAAGACGGAAATCACAAATTGATTTTAAACTGAATTATGTTTAAAACAATTCAATTCTTAATTCTATTATCTTTAAATGACGATCTAAGAAGGAGAATGAAGTTAAATCCTCTCAAAAATCTTTTGTAATGAAGCCAAATCGACTGTAAAATTACCCCGTAGTCAAATCAGTAATAAGAGAGAAACTTTTGAGATAAATTATGGGAATAGTTAATTAAAAGGAAGCATGAGTCACGTCCTGTAAGGAAATATCAGGCACAATAATAAGTTTTATATATATATATATATATAATGATAATTTGAATTTTCCTTTCAATAAGAAAATCGAGCAATATTGTGTGTACATATATTAAAGTTTACTATTAAATTTTTCCGAAATTTATAGTTTAAAATAAAAATTGTATTCTTTGAATGTTAAAGCGTAGATTTAGTTTACGGAACTATTTACTGAGCTTTGTTTCGGTAGAAATGGTTACAGGAAAATCCATTTTGTTGTAAATGGTGAAAGAATGAATCTTATCTTTTTTTTTTGTTTTCCTTACAATTTTGAGCCGAAAGAAAGCTTATGTGTTCACTCTGCCCGTCTGCATGCTATCGATCGGTTTTAGAATAACTTTTAACACTATTTCACAGAAATGACAAACTATTTACTCATTTTAAACATAAAATATTATGTTTAGATTTTAAAATATCGGCGAAACATGAAACTTTATTCTCATAATATAGCGAAACATCTGCAAACATTAAGCTATACCACCACGTGTAAGATGTAGTGCATCTCGATGTTTAAAGCCGATAAAAACAAATTTTATTGTTTTAATTCATACTATTATAGTAGTAATTACTATTATTAAGATCTATCTTGCATTCTGCATTTCGAATAACTCGTAAATATTAATATTTGAATAATTATCGCTGCAGGTCGTCTAGAAATGTAATAATGCTAATAAGCAAGAAAGCAATATATTCAAATTACATTTCGAATGCTACTATATCAATAATAGTTACAGGTAGATATAATATTGCATTATTATATTATCTTGCCTCTATGGGAACAAAGTAGATTAAAATGATAAACACCCAAGTATGCTTACTCTTACTTAACCATTTGTAGCGTGTTCATTATTCTCAATATTTTCTTGCTACTACAATAATAATAATGTGTTGTATGGTCCTGTTACTTAACCATTTGTAGCGTGTTCATTATTCTCAATATTTTCTTGCTACTACAATAATAATGTGTTGTATGGTCCTGTTTTTTTTCGATATAAGATTCTTTCCAATGTTAATATTTTTTTTATTTAAGATATATGGTGCTGTTATAGTAACAATAGTCAAATTTTAAGAATCGATGTGTTTAGATTGATTTATTATAATTATATTCATTAAGTGGCACCGATTTAAAAGGCAAATTGTTTCTGAGGAGAATCCGGGATTTCTCAGAGACTTTTACTTTCATTGATAGCATCGATGTTGCTAACTGTTGAATGCCTTCAATGATTAGATTAAGGAAAAAAGCCTCAGGTGCGGTAGGAGGAATAAGAGTTTAAAACTATCTGTTCGATAAACATCTAAAAAGTTTTGTTGGTAGTTTAAAACTAAGAAAACAGAATTTTCAGAGATTCAGGACTGATAAAAACAATGAAAATGAAGAAATAATTACATTTTTGGACAAAGCACCTCCAAATTAGGGGGGTGCACTATAAAGGGGGACAAACTCCGGAAATATGATACCCGTACCCGCTCATCACTTCTTAAAAATCACTGTTACTTTGAAGTCGCTGTCACTGGTTAACCGGTGACTCAGAAATCGCTGTTAAGCTCATCTCTAGCCAGGGCCATCTGGAACACATTTATTTACCTGGCCAGATTCGTTGCTTTGAAAAGCAGTCCTGACGTCACTAACGAGATCTTACTTGTAGTAACTGTAGTGTATGGTAATGTGTTTTACTTATTAGTTTTACTCAGTTTCTCTATAATTTGTCAATTTTTATATAATTTGAGAGCTTATACTTGCTTCAGAAGATTTCTATATCTCATCTTGAATAAACAGTAGTAAATTTAAACATAATTTCTACTTCTTTAAGATCATTCCATTGATACGACAGGAGAAAAGTCCCAGCGGAATTTACCGAAATTTCGACCCCCCTTTATCTTACCCCCTAAGGGCTCCTGAGTTCATTGGTGAAGGTCCCATGAGGGGCAAAATCCCCATTCTCAAGTTATGGGGCCCCTAAAGTTGGTGCTCGAAATTACGTTTTTTTTTTTTTTAAATTTTTGCAAAACTTTTACAGATAATCGGATATTTTAAACGATTTTGGATGTATCTTATAATTCCGAATTGAATGCAATCAATTTAAATAATCTATGACTTACCTTTACGACGATATATCCGTTCAGAAGCTTGTAATATCAACATTAACAAGTTCATATATTATCTTTTTTTAGGTTTGTAAAAATTAAGTATCATCTTTATTTTTATGTAAACTTTGGATTGGAACAAAATGGTATATTATACAATTAGCATGTAAAAAATTATGTTGGCTCTATTTATTAGTATTCCCCATTTATTTTCCAAAATTTTTAAATTAGTGCAATATGAAAAAATGTGCCTTTTTCCTAAGTTGAATTCATAATTAAACTACAGACTGAATAACATTGTATTCTAATTGTATTGTAAGCTTTTAAATATATGCACAACTGTTGGAGTAAAATATATAAATACGGTATATATAACGTAACTACATATTTGTAAATAAAAATATTTTAATTGTATTGCCTTATTTTTTTTTAAATGTGCAGAATTATATTCATTGCATTTTAAATATTTATAAAAATTTGGTTTAAAATCATTTAGAGTTTTCTTCATTATATATTATCTTTTCTATTTAAATTAGCGGTGATTTAATCTTTTGTAATAACAAACATAATTTATAGAATTTTAATATGTTAAAATATGAAAAATGGTATCGAAATCAATTAATTAAATATACTTCTAACATAGTCTTTTTCAATTCTGTATGGAGAGTCAGATCTCTTATGTGACGTCACAAACCGTTGTAGCTGGCCCGGTAAGAAGTATGTTCCAGATGGCCCTGGTGCAGCGCCGTTCGCGTGCAATGCTACCTGTGCCGCCAGTGAAACTTTTAGCCTCTATATATCGTTAATCTTTGACCTTTGACCCCTAGTTCATTAGGGATATTTTACGTGTCTCGACAGTCAAGTTAATGTTCTGCATGTCAGACATGCAGAAGAGGAGCCATAATTTTCTGGAGAAAATTTTGGATGTTTGCTTTAACGATGACACCTTAAATTCGTATTACCTACCACTAGTTTTCAGTTCTTTTGAATAATATATATGCAAAGTTGCAGAATTACTTTTATTTTTAGCAAAATGTTGCCACAGAAAGGATTTCGGAGGCATACTTACTGAACTACAAAGAGTATAAATTATTTTGAAATAAAAAAAGAAACCGAAAACGTTTCCAATACTAATTAAGTGTCTGACGTGACAAATATAAGCACTAAATCAATATTGCCAGATAGATTATTCGATTTTCCTAATGCAAAACAAAAAAAATTTAAGTAAAATCATCACCAATTATAAAAACTACATTTATAAAAATATTATGTAATATTTACTTAACTCAAACGTCAATTCTATTAAATAAACAGAAAAAAACATCGAACATCGATACCAGAACATCGATGTCTAAAACATGGAACATCGATAAGAAAACATCGATGTTCAACATTAATTGTGACCAACGATGATCCAAGGTCATTTGGTAGAGGTGCGTCAATGTGAAGGACAAGCGAACAAGGTCAATAAACACGATTTTAGAAAATCGTGCAATCAGATACCTCAACTTGGATAGCTTCTAAATTACACATTATATCAAATTTTATTTTTATCACATTATCCGATATATTTTCTTGTTTGTATTGTAACACTTTTTCATCCAAGAAGAAATTTTTATTTTTTCAGGATTTATTTTAATTATGTATAATATACAAATTATGTTGATTTCCTAATTAATAAAATTCTTTATCTTTACAACTAATGATAACAAAATAATTTGATTTTTTTCTTATACAGAAAGATTGAATGTACAGTGATCACTACATATTGTGATAGTGGGGTCAGAATTTGACGCACGCCTTCGTCATTTCCGGTTGTAACAACAATTATTTCTTCAAATATTATTTACATTTTTATCTTCTATTATTTATTTACTGATTATACAATTAACTGTTAAGCAATTTCGGTTTCTTTTTTTATGAAATAATTTCAAAATTTATTTGTATGTATATATACATATATATGTGTCCCCATCCCACTCCCCTAACAGGTGAGGTGAGAGAACTACACTATATTATTTACTTTATTATATGTGGTTTGCTATTGTATAATAACTATATTATTTACTTTATTATGTGTGTTTTACTATTGTATAACACACTTAATTACAATACACAACCCGCAATTTATTAGCCCTTGGATGTGGGAATGAAGTCTTCCAACAGACACTCTACACCCATAATCTTCTCTCTCTAGAAGTCTTCCAGCAGACACCCTAGCACTCACAATCTTCTCTCTCTGTTGAAAACGTTGCCACAGTTGTCGTAGGAACCCCATAATCTTCTGTGTTGCAAAACGTTACCACAGTTGTCCTAGAAACATCATACTCGAGTTACATTTTAATTGTTCTACCTTTCTGCACTTTATCTACATTTTTTTTTTACATTTTAATTGTTCTACCTTTCTGCACTTTATCTACAATTTTTTTTCGACATTTTAATTGTTCTACCTTTCTGCACTTTATCTACAATTTTTTTCATCATCTCTTTATTGTTTTTCTGCACTTTATCTACAATTTTTTCTTCGTCTCTTTGCTCAATCTTTCTGCACTTTATCTACAATTTTTTTCTTCGTCTCTTTGCTCAATCGAGTGGTCTTTTCGGAATTATTCCTCTGGTCTGTTCTCTTTGAACCCATCTTTACATTTCAATCAAAAATAATAATAATTACAAATTTTTTTATTTTCTAAAAATGTACAATTGCAAATTAACAAACAACACGGGCAAACATTAAAGTAGTCCAAAAAGAACTGACAAATAGCAGATGGCATCACCCAATTTCATGCACTCGCATGCGCCAACCCGCGAAACTCAAATGTCGAATTGCGAGGCACCACTATATTATGATAGTCGCGTGCGGAAATAGCTCAATCATTATTCTTCAATATTTTAATATATTATTTATCTGATTTTAGAGTTTTATTAAAATTTAAATAATGATTAAATTTAATAACGACAAGAATTTTGTTAAAAGTTTTTCTGTGTAAATATAATTAGAAATTTAATAGTTTTGTTTACTCACATCACCAAGCGACGCGAAAGTAGCGACAGCCACGCCGCGAAGCGATGAACTATTTTTATAAACGATTAATTATCACTTTTATTATTTTTTTTTTACAGTTGTCGCCTTACCGAAGCACGGCAAAAGTGGTACCGATCGAAAGGGGGACCGAAACACGCAAAAAATCCCTAGTGGACAGTGGACTAGGGTTCAAAGGTTAACGCGATATAGAGGCGCATATAATTTACTACATGTTAATATCGTAATTTTATTCGAAGTTTATGGTTTATTTGTCAAAATTGTCATTATGTTATAACAATTTATTGTAACATGGGGAATAATTTAGTGGATTATATCATCGGCGTAGTGATATAAATGAACTTCGGTTCTTCCATAGTCTCAATACTGACTTCCGAAGCTATCGTCAAGTTATGATACAGCTTGAAACCGGTATTCAGTTTACTTACTACTTACGCAATTCTTTTAAAGTTATGTAAGGTGCTTAATTACAATAGTGAAAGTTCTATCGATAACTATGACATTTTTATTTGCCTACTATTTTATTCACTCTTCAATTCTACTATGCAATTTAAAGGATATATAGGCCTATATGAATTAGGTCTTCTATCAGCACGATATCTGGGGTGATGACTATCCAATTTGAATGAAATTCTCATATACAGGATATACCAAAAGAATGTATTCACACTTTAACTGGATATTAAGTATATATTTAACTTTTATCAAAGTGTTTATTGACATATTTACATGTGTAATAGGATAAATTGACAAAAGCTAATGATTTATTGAGTAGGTTAGTCGTTTACACATTCGTGCGTGTTCACAAATGCTCAAAGTTGATAACGTTGACCAATGAATGCGAAAACATCGCTTAACATATCATTTGGAATTGCGAGTTTGGCATTATTGAATCTGTAAGAAAAACAAAAAATATGTTAGTGATGAGTCGATAAAGAGTGAGTACATTTTTTTAGGACACCCCTGTATTAAAGAAACGGTTATTTAAAAATAATTAATTAGGATAAAATAACCTGCATGTTAGAATATGTTGTTCCATATTTGCACCTAATTATTCCTGTTGAAAGTATGATCTGGATACTCGAAAATTCTAAGTATTGGTTTGACCCCGTAATTCTTTTAATCGCGTTACTGTTACGTTCAAAAAGAATGAATTTCAAAATTTCTTAATAAAAAATTAAATTAATGTAGGCCTTTTTATATAAATTATAAGATAATCTATGTCTATGGTTGAAGTATGCATTACTTAAATATTTTGTTTTATATATAAATATCGCATTTGTTACGTATAGTAACGTAAGTATTTCTATGGAAGGATAGGAACATATTCTGCGTTACTTTTAAAATTTCTAAAGATTATTTGTAAGAACTTGCTACTGTTTCACATTGGCTATGTATTGATGTTCGGGAGAAAATTTTTATTATATTTTTTATGATTAATTCTTCTTTTGTTAAATTTTTTATTTAACTTTATCGTACTTGTGTGTACTTCGTGTGAGCATTTTTTATTAATTTCTTTGCTTCATAATTCACATAATACTAAAACATTGAATGTCACACTTGGTCAGTGGCGTCACTGGGAGATGCGGGTGATACTTAATGTTTTCAAACAATTCAAACATTGTTAAAAAATTACATTTTTGTCAATTTTACAACTGTAACACCTTTTTAAAATGGTCATTTCTTGTTTGTTGAGAAACTTGTAGGAGATAATATGGTCAACTTAAGATCACGACTTTGAGAACTTATAGCAGAGACCTGAATAAAAAAGCTATATAAAAATATGAGCCGATTTTGAGCGGTTTTGGAACTATAACTGGTAGTTTATTGTAAAAGAAGACTATGGTGAAACAGACCTGTATTTGGTAGTGTTTGGCTACTAGATTTACAGACTTAAAATCATTCAGATTATTTAAAATTCGTCAATTTTTATCAACATAATTCTTCAGAATGCATAAAACCGCATTTTCCATCAAGTGTCTTCTTTCTAACAAAAAAAAAATCATTATTCCACACTAGATTACTGATTTTTTAATGAATTTTTATATAAACTTTACATAGTTTTGATAAGGAATATAAAGAAATAAAAGGGTACAATTGCATACATTGTAAAACTTACAAAAATGGTACCGATCGATATGGGGGAGTCGAGATGCGCAAAATATCCCTAATGAACTAGGGGTTAAAGTTTAAAGATTAACGAGATACAGAGGCTAATGCTTTCGACACTTTCGCCTCGCTACCGTGTGCAGCGCGACGCGTCCCGTTTCCGTTCTCTGCTACCTATGCTACTTAGACGCGTGTATATCTCATTAACCTTCGATGCTTTCGACACTTTCGCCTCGCTACCGTGTGCAGCGCGACGCGTCCCGTTTCCGTTCTATGCTACTTAGACGCGTGTATATCTCATTAACCTTTGACCCCTATTTCATTACGGATATACCCCTATCGATCGGTACCATTTTTGCTGGGTACAATTGTACCAATAAGGGTATCATATTTCTCACATTCGTAAATCTTTTCCGGAAGTCAAAACAAACACGCTTCTTATTTATTTGTAAATGGGGGAGTGGATGTTTTGACCAAGGACGGTCCAAGGTCATTTGATAGCGGTGTGGACAAGCGAACAAGGGCAATAAACACGATTTTAGAAAATCGTGCAATCAGATATCTGAACTTGGATAGCTTCTAAAATTGCACATTATATCAAATTTTATTTTTATCATATTGTCCGATATGTTTTGTTGTTTATATTGTAACACCTTTCATCCAAGAAGAAATTTTTATTTTTTCCTGGATTTTTTCAGATGTATAATATATAAATTACGATGATTTCCTAATAATAAATATTCTCTCTGTTTTTAAAATTAATGATAGCAAATGAATTTGATTCTTGTTTTATAGAAAAAGGGGTGAACGTACATTAAGCCACATATTGTAAAAGTGGGGTGAGGATTTATGACGCGCGCTTCCGTCATTTCCGATTAGAACAATAATTATTTCTTCAAGTTTGTTTACACTTTTTACCTTCTATAATTTATTTTCTGATTATACAATCAACTGTTTTCAGAAATTTAGGTTTCTTTTTAATGAAATTTCAAAATTTATTAGTATATATGTTACTGGCAAAGTATGAAATGCAGGCATTGTATAGAATGCCTAGACAATTTATAGAATGCCTGGCGTTTTTAGGCAAAGTATGAAACGATTAATATTATATACACTTTGCCTAGGCATTATGCAAAGTGTATATAATATTAATCGTTTCATACTTTGCCTAAAAACGCCAGGCATTCTATACAATGCCTGCATTTCATACTTTGCCCAGAACAGCTTAATCATTATTTAAAATTTAATAAACAATTCAAATAAAACTCAAATATATTATTTATCTAATTTTAAGATATTTAAGGAGGAAAAATTTTGTTAAAAGTTTTTCTGCTTAAATATAATTAGAAATTTAATACAGTAGTTTGTTAACTTACGTCACCAAGCGATGCGAAAGTAGCGACAGCAGCGCCGCGAAGCGATGATCTATTTTTAGAAACGTTTAATATTGGAATTTTAATTTTTGTTTGCATCGCGAAAAAACTACTGACCATTCCAACAAGCTACTGGCGCGATTCATAGATTAGCAGCATCGTGAATTGAAGAGGAAGGAAATATTTGTCAACACCTATTATATATATGTCATATTAATTTAAGAATAAACGCTACCAAATATAGATCTGCTTCACCATATTCTTCTTTTACAATAAAACCAGCTATGGCTAGGAAACCTTTCAGTATGTTTATATGATTCTGTTTTACTCTCAGCTCTGCTATAAGTCCCCAAAGTTGTAATTTTTTTTTTATCACTAATCAAATATTTAATTCAGGAAACTACTTTGCTTAAAATGTAACAATTAATTATTGGCGTGCGCGTATACTTAACGCTTAATTTTAACTGGAGGAAATAAGTGAAAAATTTATATTTATCTATATGTTTATCGTCATTAATGTCACGTACAACTTCCAATCTATATAATAATTTGTTTATCCTCATTAATGTCACGTACAACTTCAGACTGAAATAACTCGAAGACTATACAATGAAATTTTATAAATCCTTTTGATTTGAGTTTCTATGAGATGAAATTAAAGTTTTTGACTATTAAATATATATTTTAAATAACCGTTATAAAAAATTTCAAAAAATCAAATATCGACAAAACTTTATAAGTTATTCGATAGATGGCGCGATGTGTCCGCCTGTGATGTCGGCTTTCTTGTAGATTAGGTTAAGTCTTCTGGCGATAATTACATATAATAGTTAAGAAGAATATATAATACTTAAAAGAGCAAGAAAAGCAAATAATTGTACAAACATATTCCATTTTATTTTAATATATCTGTTTTTTAATTTAATCAACGATGTTTGTGACGTCACGATGTTTCTCGCGCAAAACAATAAAACTGAATAATCCTTTCATAACCTGTACAGCCAGTGGATACTTTCAAATAACTTTAGAGAAATTCGGTGGTGAGTGAAGTAGTTGACAGTTAATCAGTCGTATTACAACGTCTTTCCTCATCCATTCGCTTTAGTTGACAGCTTATTTGTATACGAAATATCAAAATACGCCAACCTTAATTTTTCTAAGCGATGTCTCAGTTGGTCAAGGAAACAATCTATAGTCACGTGTCAAAATTAGGCAGTTCTACTGGTGAAAAAATTCGCGATGGACACAATAAGCCAACATCATTTCTTCGAATAACAAATAAGCGCGTGTAGATTCATCATCGGTTTGACTAAAGAACACTAATAAAACAACAAGAGAAGAGTAATAGACTCGAAAAATACACAAAATAACTTGCTTACAAGATGAATTCGAGCCGCGAGATAGTACAATTTTAATTTTGTAAAGTACCAAGACAGAGGTAAATCTATAAATCAACAACCACAAAAAAAGAAACAGAACTGAAATCGGTGATATATTCGAGATAGATTGCCATATTAATGACTATTTACTAGGAGAACAATTCACCGTACCGACACGTAGCCTAATTAAATACGCAATTATCGATTCCCTTGTGTTAAATATTCGTATAAAAAGATATATATATTTCCAAAAAGGTACCGATTTCACCTCCGATTCTTTTATGAACTTTGTCTTTTTCGTTTGGTACTACGTTTGCAGGCATTGCAATTATACCCATAGTAACATATCTCTGAATGGCTTTAGATTTCCATGCTGTCACATCATACTTTCGCGCGAGAAAAACAACTGAATTTTCTGTTTCTAAACTGTATTTTGCCAATGGATAGAATGTCTAATGACGTCAAGAAAGATTTAGCGTTCCTCAAAGTAGATACACTTTCAAATGAGCAGCGGAAAGCAAGGCTGATCAAAGGAAGAGATAATAGCGTAAAATTGCTGGATCCACAATTCACAGGACTGGATCCATGGACGCTGGACATCATCCCACAATTTATTTTTTGCACGCTAATTAACCTTAGAAGGACTGAAAATTCTGAAAAGGGATAATAAATTGCCCAACCTTATAACTTGAAAATTACTTGCAGCCCATGTAAATTTTCCCCCGGGCCCAGCGATGTCTCTCAACGCCCCTGGCGAAAAGCCTTATTCCCAATGAAGTATTTAATTAAATTCAATAGAAACTTCTCCTAATTAATTGGATATAAAATGCAGAAAAATTATAATATTGCTAAGAAATAAGACAACAACAGACTGATTATCCAACAGCGCTAAATTAATCATTGAGAAAATGATTGGGAGGAGACCAATCAATGTGTCAAGTTGGCGAATATACTTTAATTCCCAGAACGACTCTTAAGTAAAGTGAACATGATTTTCTATTTGAATGGCAAAGAAATTCCCAGTGAAATCAGCATATGGAATCACAACAATTAAGATTCAAGACGAATCTTTGAATTCAATTAGAGATTATTTAGAAAAATGTAATTTTCATGATCAGTCATATTTTGTTTCAGATAATTTGCAATTTCTTCTTTCCAGTTATCCCGAAAAATCCATAATTAATTTTTATAAAGAAATATCTTTTTTAATTAATAAGATAAACTTCGTTAGTAATAAAGAAATTTTGCCTAATAATTAGATAAAATTTTGATATCATTAAATTATAAAATCATTCATCGATCACCGACATACTTGCTGCAACGGGTCTACTAGTTATAATTAAAAATAATAATCTCTCTAATTATTATTTGTTCTGAAAATAGACAATTCTTATAATTGCCTTTAATAATGACATTTTAACTAAAATGTCATTATTAAAAGCAATCGTCAATTGAAGGGTTTGGTGCAAAAAACCAGTTAAGTCCACTTTTAGTTGAAAATGAGTTATTGTATGAATCAAATATAAAAACATAGTGATAACTTATGATTCAAGTTTGGTTTATATTTTGTTGTCATGTTATTTACGTCCTCTTTCACAAGTTATATGTCAAATTTTATATATTTGATACAAAAACCAAGGTAAGTCCAAATACATATTCATATTCTCGAAATGTGCTTTTTGTGACTTAACTGGTTCTTGCACCAAACCCTTCAATTACAGCGATACGAGTTTTCGTTTTACAAAACTAATAAATAAATTTCTCGCCATTCTTACGAAATTTTTCTGATACAAAACGCTGTATATTCAACTGTCAAAATTTAAATAGGTTAAAGTGAAAAATTCATAATAGTCCCAGTTGATTTTAATTAATTAAATTATAACAGTGTACAAAAAAAATATCAACCAGAAGCGTCCGACATATTTCCAGTCAGAAAAGTTTATGTTAAACAACATTTTTAAATCATTTCCTTTGATTATGTTGTTTGCTTTTCACTATTCCCCGATTCGCCCTTATTCAGTCACTGGTTGAGTTGTAGAAATGAATCCATTCGTTACGAATAAATGGAAAAATTGCAAAACAGATATATGTTTCTCTTTGAATATAGACTTATTAAAAAAAAAAAAAAAGAAAATCACTTGCGAAAATTTTATAAATGACGCCGTTTCTCTGATTGGTCGGTTACGCAGATATATAGGCTTTCCAAGGAAAAGTGAAGTTTGTCACTTTCAGCATGACTAGCAGTGAAAGGATTGACACCATAAAACGTCATTTAGTTCCTAAGTACAGGATAAATGAGGAAAACAGAACGACCATTCCGTGCAGAAGGTAAGCAGAGATTTAAAAAGAAAAAAGATTTCATAATATTTCGGATTTCCTTTAAGATAAGTTGGTTTATCTTTCGTGATTTCTACAATTATACCTGAAAAAAATTATGTGAAAAATTTATAGCAAATATATAAAGGTGTAATTTTGGTTTTTGTTTTTGCATAGGAAAAAGACATTCACAATTTTTTGCGTCTTTATATATTTGCTATTAGTTTTGCACATACATTTTTTATTTTTATTTTAATATTTTGAACTGTTTATTCTATGTGATAAGAATATTAAATAATCACATATGTTATAAATATCATTGGTGATTATTTAATATTCTTATCACATAAATTATGTATTTAGAACAGAAAATTCTTTAGTGATTGTCAGAAATGATTAAGTTATGCTAATTACGAATCTTTTATCAGAATCTTTCTGAATTAACTGGATCATTTTTTATTTTAATTATAACCTAACAGTGAAATTATTAACCTTACCGGTATCACGAACTTGATATCATTTCGGTAATCTCAGTTATTTTAATAAAAAATATATATCATTTTTTTCGAATTTATACACTTGTCATCGGGTATTAATTAAATTTATTTTCGATTTCTGACTCGATTCGTCAATAGAATATACTTTATATAATAATGTAAGTATAGGCTGACAAATGTGGACAATTTTTACGCGATTTTCTCAATAGTATCGATTAATTGTTTCTCTGTTATAGATGAAAGTTTTCGGTTTGGGATAGAAAAAATAATCATAATTATATTTATTTTCATAATTTATAAACATTAAAATTTTAGAATGTATACATTTCTGTTTACGAACACGTTTTATGTACAAATGTCTTCATTCAGTTCTTTTTTAGATGAATTTTTTTCTCTCGCAAACTCAATTCTTGTGGTGTGTTCTTTAAAGAGTTCTTGTGGAGTGTGTGTTCTTTAAAAGAATTTCGGGGTTAGGAACTTCTTCCGTGATTGGTTGAGGATCTTTTCGTTTATTTTATTAAAAAAAAAATGAAATACTCGCAAAAGTAACAGGAATTTTATTCAAATTCCTGTTACTTTTGCGATTCTTTCGAAATTGTTAAAAGTAATGCGACTTCGTAACCTAAAAAAAATGTTATTCGGAGCATTACACTATCGTCTCTCAATGATTAGGATGTACTTAAACTCCTCATTTTTTCTAAAATTCGTTTATGGGTTTTGATAATGTTTTACTATAGTGGGAAAATTAAATAATGATAAAAGTACCGAATGCTGTCCAGTTTTATAAAAATTTACATCAGAATTGTTTTATTTGATGATAAATAGTTCGTTTGAGGATATTCTGTTAAAATAATGATGCATACGAAACATTTTCGTTTTTTTCCGAATTAGTAACTGGTTTAATATTTGAATCCACATCATTAGCGGACTGGCCAGGATTCAAATGGGCTCTGTGGGCCCCTAATGAAGTGAATCTCCTTAAAAAATTCGTATAAAAATTAAATGATAAACTTATGATTGTGGATGGTTCCTCTTTGTCTCCTGACAATCAATATTTTTAGAGTAAGTGAGGGAATGATTCAAATATAAAGAACAAAAAGTTACGAGTGAAAAGTTGAGTTTAATAATAATGACAAACGGTTAACTTACTATATATTTTTAATTACCTTTATATTATTAGCAATAAAATAATTAGAAATTCGCAATTAATTAAACAGTTAAACTTCGCGTAACACACTAACTTCATACAGTATTATTACCAACTTCATGCTACAAATAAAATTCGTGTGACATATTGTTAAACAATAATGTACCAAATTGTTGCGAATTTTTGTAGCATTTTCCTTATTAAAATTTATTTTTTGAAAAATTTTTAATATCAGTAAGTTTGAGCCGCTTTAATAAATGTCAGTTTTTAATACATGAAGTAAGACAATTGACTATGGAAAATAGTTAAGACAAATACTGTCAAATATTCAGTCATGTCATCTAACATTATTATTTGTATAATTGATCAGATTTTATGTGTCATATTTATATTAGGAAAGAAACGATTCCTATAAAGCAATAACGAAAAAATTAATTACAAAATGTATTACTTTGATAAAAAATATTATTTATCGTTAAAATACATTCCGTCATATACATAAACCAATTTTTGGAGTCATTAAATTTCTGATGAAAAATTTGGCACACTTTTATGATGCATGATAACACGAATTTAAATAAGCGTAGAATATAAATATTTGCGTTATAATTAATTTATTTATAAATTATATGCGATTATTCATAAACAGTAATCATGCATACTTCTAACGATTCGCCTAAACAGTACTGCAGTGGCTTAAGCTTTAATGATGCTATTTACTAATCCAGATGAGCATATTTTTTTTTGAAAAAATGACCGTTTTGACTTTGTTTTCTGAAATTCTTGACGTTTTAAAGAACTGGAGACCTGATTTTTAAACCGGTATCATCTAAGAAGTATGTCAAATCTTTGCTTCATTTCTCAGTAGAGTGTATTAAACGAGTCATTTATATCTACGTTTCATCATTTAAGACTATGTTTGCATAAGTTTTCCTCCATAACTCTCATAAAATTACTGTCAATGGCACAATCAAAATAATAAAATGTATCATAAAAATTATATTTTCAAATTAGTTTTATTACTAATATTTTCTCTGAAATTGGTCGTTGAT
Source organism: Olivierus martensii (assembly GCA_000484575.1). Lineage (NCBI taxonomy): Eukaryota > Metazoa > Arthropoda > Arachnida > Scorpiones > Buthidae > Olivierus > Olivierus martensii. The sequence goes on along the minus strand of AYEL01091637.1, from coordinate 63,038 downwards.
ATCTATTAAATATGCAGGTATATAAGAACAATTCGTAAATATTCATTAAATATATAAAAAAAGTTCTAGATATGGATATCTGTATCTTTAGATTAGATTAGTTTAATTAAGCCGCCATATCGCACAAGGGATATACTGTATCTGGCGGTGGCTATTTATAGAGCTCACCATAGGCTAGCCAACCCCCATGATAGGGTCGACTGGAAGGTTGAAGGATGCCCCGGACTCCTGAAAAACTGGAGGTATGGGACCCGGATTTGAACCCAGTTCTCCAAGATGGTTAAGCCATAGCTTTAACACTTATCTGTAAATTTTTAATGTATTAATACATATGCAGGTTTCCTCGACTTACGACTACTCGTACTTACGATGGCGATGATTAGTCAATGGGTTCGAGTCCCCAACCCAATGATAGGATATATGGAAAGCGTCCTTTTTCGTATGCCATTCTTGTAGTTTTGTGTCCTTTATGTTTATTAAAATAATGTATAGTGCCATAGTAAACATTAAAAGTTAGAAATCTATAAATTTTGGGCATTTTTGGCTTCCGACTTAGAATGAAGGATTCTAAACCAAATCCCGTTGTATCTGTTTATATTCATTTTATAAATTGTGTTTGCAGGAAAGAGAATTTCATCAGAAAAAACCCATTTTATAACAAAGTTAGCCAGAAAATCAGTCATAAAGTTTTTATATAATTTTGGACTTCAATAAAAGTTTCATTAAATCAATTAATCGAAAGGAAAACTTTTTAGGAAACTGGAACTCGTGTAAACGAACCTTCTAAAAGTAGATCTGTTAGACTTTTAAATTTGAATATATCAATAAATAATATCAGAAAACAAGATTTTTTTTTTAATCTATAAAACTGTAAAAATGATAACGCGCGAGTTATACACACACACACACACACAAAAAAAAAAGAAAAGACATATTTTTCGCTTTTCTGCGTTATTTTAAATGGTAACTTCAACGCATTAAACATATAGAATTGTGACATCGCTCATTTCACAATTGTACATAATAAAAATCACCAGAAAAAATTTTTCGAAACAATAAATTACTAGCAGAAATTTCGATTTTTTTTAAATATTATTTTTAAGCCAATTAACCTAATCTCTCTAACTTTTTCGACTGTTTCTTCTAGCAACAACTGACCTATTTACCAACTGCATATTTGCATATTTACTGTATTCCATATGTATCTCCCATACCCCAATGCACTTTAAATTTATTATTATTTAAATTTTCCTGCGTGTTTTTTCCTTCGAAATATCTAGTATCAGTTATATGTTTATTACGTGCGAAATAGTTAAATTTAGAAAGTGGCAAAGTATGCCAATGTTTGTTTAAGAGAGAGAAGAAATATTCCAAAAATAATAAAATTTCAGACACGAACGAAAGTATTGTATAGATAACTAAACATCTCCCGCTGTTATTTTTATTATAATTAAAACAATACATCCGTGACGCATCAAGGACATAAAAATGCCCTCCATGCGTACGTTTTTTTGTTCAATTATACATAATAACTCAATTTTTATTTTATTACGCTTGATAATTACCATTACTTTCGTCTTTCTTACTGGTGACGAAAATGGAACACGTGATCATTGAATATTTGTTCTGAAAGTTGATATTTAATATATTTCAACATATCAATAACTCAGATTTTTTTTAAGAAAAAGCGTGGCTTAGCTGTTATACTTTATAATTATTATAGATGAAACAAAAATTGAGGATTGTATGTGTAAATTGGCGATTGGTGATGAAACATGCATCAAAAGATGTGGCTTGTAATATACACCACTGGAGTTAAAAGTAATGCGCGAAAGTTGCGTGCGAAAAGTTAAGGCCGTGGCACACTGAACGCGACGCGAAGCGAAGCAAAGCAAAGATGACAGAAAAATTTGCATCCTTCGCTTCGCGTTGCATTGCGCCGCAGCCTGTCTACATTGCAGCCGAATTATTTCTCATGTTTCATGGATTTGCCGATAGAGGTCGTTGGTGGAATGTAGTTGGTTTGTTATTAGGATCCTTTATAATTATTATAGATGAAACAAAAATTGAGGATTGTATGTGTAAATTGGCGATTTTTAGAAAAACATGCATCAAAAGATGTGGCTTGTAATATACACCACTGGAGTTAAAAGTAATGCGCGAAAGTTGCGTGCGAAAAGTTAAGGCCGTGGCACACTGAACGCGACGCGAAGCGAAGCAAAGCAAAGATGACAGAAAAATTTGCATCCTTCGCTTCGCGTTGCATTGCGCCGCAGCCTGTCTACATTGCAGCCGAATTATTTCTCATGTTTCATGGATTTGCCGATAGAGGTCGTTGGTGGAATGTAGTTGGTTTGTTATTAGGAAGAAGTGATTGTATATTTTCGGTATTCTTTTAATCTCATGTGATATAGTTATGGTCTTTTTTGTACTTCTATAACAAATTCTATATCTGAATCCCAACCATTACGGTTGAACTTTCGCCATTTTCCAAGTATATAAAACATTCGTTTTCTATTGGTTGATTGGTTCCTTCGCGTCTCGAGCAGCCGTACGGGAAAAGCTAGTCCAAGACGCACTGTTCGCGCGTAACCGCGCGAAGTTGCTTTCTTACGCTTCGCTTCGCGTCGCGTCGCGTTCAATGTATCACTGCCTTTATAGTTTGGTGAGTGATTGTATATTTTCGGTATTCTTTTAATCTCATGTGATATAGTTATGGTCTTTTTTGAACTTCTAAAACAAATTCTATATCTGATTTTCATATTTAATTAAAAAAATTGATTGCCAATATTTATTAATATTAAAAAATATTTCTTGATCTTATGCCATATGATTATATCTTTTATTATTTGAAAAAAGTGCTTTTTTAAAATATCTGATTTTAAGTTTAGATAAAATAATTGTGTAATTCATATTACCAATATCTCAAAACTAAATTTAAATAATCATAATTAGCAATAACTAATATAAGAATTTTCAGATTAAATTTACATTAAGTTAATTTAATCTATATTAAGTTAGCATCAAAATATACATAAATTATAATTTATTGCTAAGTTAAAACTCAAACTAATAATTATTAACAGTCCATTAATTAAACATAAAATAAAATTTAGAAATTCAAAATTCTATATTTAATAATTGGAATATTCTACCTTTAATAATGGAACTTTAATTTAATACTTTCCTTGATAATTCCAATTTAAAATATAAAAATATAACATTTTTATATTTTAAATTGAGAAATTCTTAAATAGAGATTATATGAAATTCGAGCTTAAAATTATAAACTTCTTTAGAATTTCTGCTAAGTAATATATTTATTTTAATCTAATAAAGGAGTGAATAAATATATATTGTAAAAATAACTAGTAAAAAGTGTAAAATAAATAAAAATAGGAAAGGAGCAATCATATAAAATAATTTCTTATTAGAATAATCTTAAAAAATGACTTCTATAAAGACAGCAAAGATAAAGAAATCTAAAAAAAGGGAATACAAAATATGAAAGGAAAAGAAGAAAACATCATGTACAAAGATAATCACTATCGTCATTTTTAGATGAATATGTAAAGAACAAAATTAATACATCCAAATCCAATATTGAACTTAATTTTAATAAATACAATTTAGATTTTATATGATAAGAATTCACATGAGCACAAAGCAATATAAAGCCCAACTCTTAAAAGGAAAATGCATGCTTGAAGTATACTTACATTATTATTATTATTATTTTTTGAATAGTGCATTTATTGTTTGGTTCAATTATTATGAAGCTTTATGCAGCCTGTTTGAATTTTTCTCTGCTAAATGGAAATAAAATTTTAAATCAAGAAATACTAAAACAGTAATTTATATGCATAACTGATATGGAGTTCTTCAAAAACTGCTAAATGGAAATAAAATTTTAAATCAAGAAATACTAAAACAGTAATTTATATGCATCACTGATATGGAGTTCTTCAAAAAAAAATTACAAAAAATTGAACAGCAAATTGGAAAAAGCCTTCAAAATTTTATTATATTTTATAATAAAAAATTGAATACTTTTAGAACTGGATCATCCTGTTATCAAATCAATGAAAACAAACATCAAACAGGAACAGAAAGTAATTTAATCAGAGATAGAAATCTTTGATTAACAAGAAAGATATCATCTATACTTATAAAGAATAATCTTCAAAAATAAGCATTTTTAAATGTAAATTAAACATTTAAAATTTTATTTTTCTAAACTTTAAATAAATTATTTTTTTAGGGTCCTGGAAACTGTACTGAATGTCGTAATGTTAGAGATGGACCTTATTGTTATGCTGAGTGCCCTGAAACAAAATATAATGAGAATGGTGAATGTTTGCCTTGTCATAAGAATTGTATTGGAGGGTAATTTTTAACTTTTAACAAATTTTCTTGAAAATTCTTAATTAATTTTTTATACAGACTAATATAAAATCAAATATTCAAATAGATGTACAGGTCCAGAGAATAAAATTGGAGGAAGAGCATGCAACTCTTGTGAAAAGGCTATTGTTAGTACATTTGATCCTAATGTCATTGTAAGTATTTTAAGAATTTTAAAAAATTAATACATAAATAAATCATTTAATTTAATTAGTATGTGAAATAATCATAAAAAATTTTATTAAAGCCAAAATATAATTTTAATTCGTAATTATAAGAAAAAGATTCATCTGAAATTGTTTTATAATTTTACAATAATAAAATATTTTCAAATAATTTTTTAACAACAGTTAACAACAACATTTATTTAAGTTTTTATAAATTTAATGTTAATAAATTTTCATTATTTTTTATTATTTTTCTGCTTTCATAAAAATGGAAAACTTTTATTTGAATGCTTTCTGTTTCTATAATTATTATTTAGTATAGCAAAATAATAATGAAAAGAATGTTTAACAAAATAACTAGTTATGTATTAATATAGAATATTTTACTAAGATTTTATGGGAATTAAATTTAAGAATTTAATATATATATTGCATACCAGATATTCAAAATATCCAGTTGGTAAGGAAAATTTAATATTGTACCTAATTAAATTTCTATATATTTAGTGATTGAGTTTTCCTGAACTTTTTGCATTCTCAAGATTCTAAAAAAATATTTAGTTAAAAAAATACCTGTTTTTATTAAGAATAAAAACAAAATGGGGGCAGAAAAAATCATGCAAAATGAAAACAAATAATATTGGTTTATTTTATATTTGTTTTTTATTTAATATTTTAATTATATTGAGAAAAATAGATCACATTTCAATAATATTGAAAAAATAATTGTAATTGTTTTACAACAGTTTTACTAATAGTTTTTATTAAAATAGTTTTTCAAAACACACAGTCTATTCATATGGTATATATGGGTCTTGTGTTTGGATATAAAAATTCCAGAAATGGAATTTTTGTGTCCAATCTTAATAGATGTATTTGAACTTTTTAGCCTATACAACTACTTATTTTTTACACATCACTATATTTGACTATCTGTAGTCTGTTTCAAGATAACCTGACAGCCAAACCACCAAAGGTAACACTCTGTATTCATATGCAATTTGTAAATAACAACATTGTCTATAATGATAACAACAATATTTTGTTAAATTTTGTCACGTGATTATAAAATATATATATTCTAAATCATCTCAATAATTTAATATTTCAATATTTTATTTACCAAAACAACAAATTATAGGATAATATATCATTTTTATATTTTAAAATATTAATATTAAATTTAACTAATAGAGACTATTTTCCTTTGTGTAGAAATACTCACAACACTGGTAGTGATTTACTGTCAGGTTATCTTGAAATAGACTATAGACTAACATTTATACCTCTTAGGAAAAGTTTAGGACCCTCCAATTTTGGCTATGTAATTTTCTAAGAGAACTTTATAGTTGTTGGCCATTGAGTGAAGATGAGAATATTGGGGGAATGATTGAGGGTTAGCTATTCACTCATCCTCTGATAAACTATATCAGATCACATTATACTATATCCCCTATTTATCATAAATCATTAGGCGTCATTGTTACTCTGGCGAACTGCTGAATGGGGTAAAAATCAGATATTTGTTTTGGCTTTGTTATATAAATGTCATCATAAATCTGCCTACGGCATAACATGATAGATAAATCTTTAAAATTGCAATAAAATGAATGATTTTTGTATAATTTATTGATCTATGTGTTATTTTGGGTTTATATGCCTGTTTTAAGTATTATTCTGCGATTAGTTTTTCTAAATATAGTTAGAAATGACATGGATAAACCATGTGACTTATTCAGTTAGTTTATTGAGTCGAAGATGTCACTGAGCCAAAATAATTAATGTATCGCTATGAAATTTTTAGGAAACAAATTTGCAGAATTTTTTTAATTCCCGAGATTTATAAGAATTTTTCTCGAGAATTGGGAATCCCAAAATAATAATAACAAATTCTTGAGAATCAGGAATGAAATTTTCTTATAAATCTCAAGACAGGAATCTCAAGCACAATCACTATATATATATATATCGAGGGCAGATTTTTTTAAAATTTCTATTAGAAATTTATGCAAAAGTCAAATTTTTTACATATTCTTGATATTACATAAAACAAGGCATGAACTATTGCATAAATATGAATTATTTTTAATTTAAATACTTCATTTTTATTCAATGAATAGATTCATTATACTTTTGTTTTGTTTTCTTCAATAACTTTCTCTCTATATATATCAAAATTTTTTATAAATAAATTCTTGATTGTATAATGCATCTTATAAAAAATATACAATATCTCTCACAAATATGCTACTATTTAAAAATACAAAATCAAGTAATATAGAATTACGATTTTATTTAAACTAATTTTTAAAAATGTATCATTTTCTGACAATTAAAAATTTATATTTAAAAGATGAGTTCTAATAAATGAATTTCTCTTAGATTCAGTATTTTAATGCATTTTAAGAAAATTCTTTGTTTTTTTTTATTTGAAATTAGTCAAATATAAGTACAAGCAGACCCTATTTATGTAGGTGGATTGTTCTGCAAAACCTTACACAAGTCAAAACATATGCATTAGCATATCAGAGTATACATTATATAGTATTACTATGTTAGAATGATGTAACTCTAAAAATAGTTATATTAAAAAATAAGTATATGAATCACATGGTAAAGCAATTGCTTACAATCTTGGAGGATCCAGATTCAATTTGGTGTCCCAGCTTGTTACTTATAAATAATTTTTTGCAAGTGCAGATCTATATAAATCAGGGATTGCCTGTAATTATTATTTTTGAAGATTTAGTTCACTTTGAATGAATTAAATTGCAACTTAGTATTTCAATTATTCATACTTATTAAAACTTATTTAATTGTTTTATATAATTAATAATTTATGTTCAAAAAGTAATATTGCATTCTTTTTTATTCTAATTATATTTTCAAATATTTCATTTTTTTACAAAACATTTCACTTTATTCATAAACCATCACTGATATACAAACAATCTGTTTGTATATCTGTGATCAAAACAACTGGTAAGTTGCTTAGAACAGCAGCTTACCAATAAATTGGAAAATTAGTTCATGAGAAAGAAGTTTTAATAAAAAAAATTTTAGATATAATTTTCTTAAAAAGAAAAAGTTTCAAGTGAAAAATTATTCTTAATATGATATATTGATTTTATTTTTAGTAATAAATTACTTATTTTTTAAATACATTATTTTATAGAAATTTCTTTGTATGAATTATTTTGCTAATGTTTCATTATTTGAATTATGAATATTACTATTATTTTCAAATTAATCTATAATATATTGTCATTATAGATTATTTATTATATTTTATCAGTGTTTGAAGTAGTATAGCAGCTGCAGATTGTTTAAAGCTTCTAGTAATAAGGAAAGTAACAAGTCTTTTTATTGACTTTTTGATAAGCCAATAAAATGATAATGCTATTTTTGCTGTAAATTAAGGTGTGGGGTTTTTGGAAAAGGATAACATCTGTATTTAATTTTTATTTTGGGAGTGAAAAATATGACTAAAGTTTTTGAAAAATCCTTGAAGTTTTATTTTAGATTTGACAACTTAAAATTCTGATTATGAATATCAAAAAGTTGTTTGATGAATAAAAAGAAAAATCTCCAATATATGAACAATTACAGCAAATTTAGAGAGACTATTTTGCATAAAGAAAAAGTTTACTGATAAATAGAAGCATTTATTGCAAAACACTTCAAAATACTTTTTTATCAGTATCTAGCTTAATCTTTTATAAAGAATCAATTTTTTTTTAGATTTTACAGTGTACATATTTTCAGGGAAAACTATATTTCAGCAATTATTGTTTCTGTTATTGTTAAATTTTTTTATAATTTCATATTTTTATTGATACTGTATGTAAAAACATTAAAAGAATACAAGAAGGCCTTCAAATATAAGTAGTCATCACTTTAAGATGCCATCAACTTATATTCTCATTGCAGTTTCTGTTTTGTGATTGACCAATACAATTTACAAGCATATAAGACATATAAGTCTATATGCAATAGTCCGATCTACTAACAGTATCTATTTTATATTTAGTTCCTTTAGCTTTGTATTTATTAAGTTTACTATGATACTATATTGTGCTATAATAAATATTGGTAGTGAACAATCAATAGACATATGATATTTCAAACTTATGATTACATTGAATTATGACCTGGAAGTTTCAAATGAATCCAATCAGAAGTTTCAGCCAATTTATTATTATTTTTTGTGTTCCCTTGATATTTTTACATAAGATTTGCAATACAGGTAGTCCTCAACTTACAACAATTTGCACTTATGATGGCCAAAAATTATTACTAAAAATTCTCTAATTCAACTTTAATGCTTGCATATATATACATATATTAAATTGTTTTTGTATGTGCATCACAGCATTGCCATTAGTTGGCAAACCAAATCTTATTACTATATCTCGTCTTAACTCTGTCATGTCCAATAAGAGAAATAATATTACTAATGGAAAATTCCATCATCAAAAAAAAAGACAAGGAAGAGCTTTGTTTAACCATTTTAAGTTAAATAGAAACTTAATTTATGAAAATATCAAAACAGAAATCATACAAATCAAGAATTAAAAAATTCTCTATTTACGTCAGAATTGACTTACAATTGGTTTCCATTCCAACATCTCCATTGTAAGTCGAGGACTACCTGTATATTGTTATACAGTGGATTCTTGATTTTATGAACTCATACAGACCTTCAAAAAAGTTCATAAAATTGAAAGTTCATAAATAGAAATGGCATAAATTAATATTAGGGATTTTTTGGGACCAACTTAAATAGTTCATAAAAACATGTAGTTCATAAATTGGAGGTTTGTAAAAACATGAGTCTATTGTATATTACAAATGATTTAGAATAAGATAATGAAATGTTTCATGCTATCCTTCATTTGAATGAATCATATATATGATTATTATACCTGTATTTATTAATTAAAATGTTAATAAGATTTATTCTTCTATAGCCTTTTAATATTTTTATATTTTAATCTATTATATTCAAAACAAAGATAGTAGTTAATAATTACTGAATTATCAAAGTTAAAAACAAATAAATATCTATATATTTATTGCTTTTAAGTTTTGTAATTGCTGAATAAATAAATTCATAAATGTTTTGGACAATATTTTTAAAAAATTTGTTTTTATAACAATGTTTTCGGAATTGCAGTTTCATGATAAGACATTTACTACTAATAAAAAACATTCAAATATAATTCAAAATATTTTTATAGATGAAAATCTTATTAAAAATTGAAAATATTCTTTTGAATAAAAAATTTTTGATATTTTTAATGAATATTTGATTTGTTAATGCATTCTGATATTTGTAAATATTTATATCATAAAAAATATTTTTTGTGTTTTATATAATTTTCATAAATTACATAGTTTTTAAGATCTTATTTTTAGTTTGCGTTTAAATTATGGCTTTAAAAAGTATTTTAATGTTTCTAAATTCTATAATTAAAAAATATATAGATTTAAAGATTTTAACAATTTTTGAATTTATATATCTTTTAAAAGCTATAAAAATCTCTAGTTATAAGGAAAGTTACCAGTCTCTTTATTGACTTATTGATAAGCCAATAAAATGACAATGCTATTTTTGATGTAAATCAAGGTGTGAGGTTTTTGGAAAAGGATAACATCTATATTTAATTTTTATTTTGGGAATGAATGATATGACTGGAATTTCTGAAAAATCCTTATAATGCTCTGAAAGATTTATAAATATTAAACTAGATTATTTTCTTAAATTTATATATTTTATTGTGAAGAATGTATCTGAATAAAAAATTTTCTGCACTTTAAGTTAATATTCTAATAAATATTTTAGGCTTTCTGACATTTTAATATTTTATATTATTTTGACTGTTACTTTTATATATGTCATTTTTTTTATGAAAATGTTATCCAGTTTAGATTTGAAAATATATATATGTATATATATTATAAATTTAACAAAAATTTTGTTAAACTTTAACAACGAAAATTTTTTTTCTTGCATATATAATTTTTTGTTTATATCTTATTTTGATATAAAAGAATTTTTATACAGTTTTTATATAATATATTTTTATATAGTATTATTTAAATTTATTCATGATTTATCTTGAAAATAAATATTTTATGAATTTATTATTATAAAAGAATCAGTGTATCAGATTATTGATTAATGAAACAAATTATTTACAGGAACAGTGCCTTAAAGCAGATGAACCTTGTCCTGATGGTTATTATCCTGATTATATTGCTCAAGAAGAAGGTCCACTGAAATCTTTAACAGGAAAATCTGTAAGTATTTTTTTATAAATTGATGATAAAATATATTAATAATTATTTTATTATCTGTAATAATATTTTGTAAAAATAATATAATTTGAGTGTTATCTATATAAAAAACAATAAATATCCAAGTTTTGAATATCAGATATATATTACTTGATTATTAGATACAAACATTTTTACAAATACATTTCTGTTTTTATAAGAATAAATATTAATTAGTATCATGCATTTCATTAGTTATTATTATTAGTTTCATTATTATTATTTTTAAATTAAAATATATATAAATTGTTTCTTCTGAATCTAATTTAAGTCTAATATTATAATAAAAAATAAAAACTTAGTAAATTATATGCTCAAATTAATTGCATTAATTTATTTTATTGTTTAGATTTGTCGGAAATGCCATCAGCGATGCAAAAATTGTACATCTTATGGTATACATGTCTCTATGTGTGATTGTTTACACTATAGTGCAGGAGAACAATGTGAAGATCGTTGTCCAAGAGATCATTTTGCAGATGAAGCAAATCATCAGTGTGTAAAATGTGCAGAAGAATGCAGAGGTTGTTATGGACCTACAACGGTAGAATGTATAGCCTGTAGGAATTATCGTATATATATTGGACAAAATCTTTCAATGGTGAGAAGAGTAAAACTAATTCTAAAAAAATGTTTAATTTAAAGTATCTGTTAAAATTAATTTAATTACAAAAGTTATCAATATGTTGGGATTAATATCATACATAACAATTATTTATAGTAAACATATTTTTCTTTTATTAAGTTTGCATTTAAAGAGTTATTTGTTTTATTAAAATTTTCATTTTCAGTTTAATTGCACTGCATCTTGTCCTCCGGATAAGCCATTTAAGAAATTTGATGAGAATACTGAAGATCCATATTGCACTGAAGATGATCCTACATATTTTCCTGTTCATGGAATGTAAGTGTTTATAAATATTACTTTGATAATTATTCAAATATTTTTCTTAAATATAAATAAAAATGTATTCATTTGTTTCAGGGATGATAATCATATTCCAGCTATTCTTGGTGGAGTTGTAGGATGTTTATTGCTTTTTGGTGGTTTTTTAGCTTTTTTAAGTTATCAATGGTTACAAAGAGCTAAAACAAAAGAAAATACAATGAAAATGACAATGGTATTTATAATTTCAAGCAATCATTTTCAAATGGTTATAATATTTTTCATAATTATGCAGTTTTGTTATAGCAATTTATAAGTTATTTAAAAATATTATTTTTTATGTAAATATAAAAAAATGCTTTTGAGTAAATTTATTTTTTGAATATTTATCAGCTTTCAACAAATATTTTTAAAGTTGTAAATTTCTCTCTAATTTAATATTTTTAGAGAATGAGTGGCTTTGAAGATAATGAACCGTTAAAACCTTCAAATATCAAACCTAATTTAGCAAAATTAAGAATTGTAAAAGAGGCTGAATTAAGAAAAGGTGGAATTTTAGGATATGGTGCATTTGGTACTGTTCATAAAGTAAGTTAATGAAATCATCTGTATAATTAGTTAGGAAAGATAGATCATTAAAATTTGAAAATTTTCTTAATAATTTCATTAGGGTGTTTGGGTTCCTGAAGGTGAAAATGTTAAAATACCAGTTGCAATTAAAGTTTTACGTGAAGGAACTTGTCCTAATACTAATAAAGAATTTTTAGAGGTAAGTATTCTGATTGTATAAAATTTAAATTTATTGACATTTCTCAAATTTTATATTGAAATATTAATTTTCTTTTAGGAAGCATACATAATGGCCAGTGTAGATCATCCTAATTTGCTTAAATTATTAGCAGTTTGTATGGCATCACAGTTGATGTTAGTAACTCAGTTAATGCCTCTTGGCTGTCTTCTTGATTATGTTCGTAATAATAAAGATAAAATAGGTTCAAAACCATTGTTGAATTGGTGTGCACAGATAGCAAGAGTAAGCTTCTAATTTTGAGTGTAGCATACAATGATACTTAATTACTTTATATTAAATTTAAAATTATTATTTTCCAGGGTATGGCTTATCTTGAAGAAAGAAGAATGGTTCATCGAGATCTTGCATTAAGAAATGTCCTATGTAAGATTATTTAATAAAATTGAAATATTAAAAACAGTTTGATATTCATAAATGAATAAATTTTTATTTTTTTCAGTACAAACACCTGGATGTGTCAAAATAACAGATTTTGGTTTGGCAAAATTACTAGACATTAATGAAGATGAATATAAAGCAGCTGGTGGAAAAGTAAAATTTATTTTTTAAAAGTTTCACATGCAAAATGATATATGTTTTAAATTTGTAAATTAAATTTTTTTTATAGATGCCCATCAAATGGCTGGCATTGGAATGCATTCAACATCGAATATTTACACACAAAAGTGATGTTTGGGCTTTTGGTATGTTTAAAATATTTAACTTTGGAATCATAAATCATCATTAATAATTCTGAAAATACTAAATTTCAAATGAAATCATTTAGGTGTAACTGTTTGGGAATTGCTCAGTTATGGAGGCCGACCATATGAAAGTATTTCTGCTCGAGAAGTTCCAGATCTTTTAGAAAAAGGAGAACGTTTACCTCAGCCACCTATTTGTACTATTGATGTTTATATGATTATGATTAAATGTAAGTTATTGTTTTTTAAAAATATCTAATGTATTTAATATAAATCTTAAATTATATTTTTATAATAATATTTTAAATATCTGATAATATATTATCAAAGAACAATGTTCATTAATGAACAATCATATAATAAATTATTAAAAATATAGAATTAAAAAGGGCTCAAAAATTTTCAGATATTGTAATATACAAAACACAGCATTAATGCAGATATTATATTCAAACAAAAATTTTAATAGTTTAAAAATAAAAGTACTTTTGGCCTTTTAAACAGCCCTCTTCACTTAAAAATTCAGTAATTTTTGTAATTATTATTAATTTTATTAGTTAATTAGAATAATAATAATGTATTAATTTAAATAAATTTAGTCTAAATAATATTCATTCAATATATTTAAGTATCATTTAAAATGATAAATGGAAATTCAGATGATTCAGTTAAAATATTTAAAAATTATATTTTTTTCTGTAATTTATAAAATAAAATATTGTAATTGTTTGCAATAATCATAATTCCTTAGAAAATAATATGAGGAATTTTAAAATTTGTAATACAAATAGTCAAACTAAAGTTGTTTTCAATGTCGGATATTAATAGGACAAATATATTTATAGTTTTCTTAAATTACAAACTAGATTTCATATACTTATATCTAATTAAGTGCAGAGATTTTGAGAACTTCTGATACAGCATAAATAAATTTTGTAGTTTTTAGCCCTTCAAAGAATTAATTATTCAGCTTTTAATTTTGGATCTCTATTGTAGCTTCTTGAAGACATGATTTCCTTTCCAATAATAATCTTATGATTCAACATTTTAAAGATTTTTTGATGCTAATTTTAAAAATAAAGTATATTTGCTTTTAAGTTTTGACTCTAATTATTGATTTTAAGATTCATAATTTAAAGAACTTTTCATGTGTATATCTTTAGTAAATACACAAAGATATTGGTGGAGATATTCTCATCAAATTTGATATATAGATTTAAGGTTTCTTATGGAAAAATATAAGCAATTTATGTTTTGAATGTTTTGTCCAAAGAAATGAAAGCTATGAAAGGAATGAAGTTATTTTGAAAGTTTAGGAATGAAAACTTTCAAAATAACTTTTCCAGAAAAGATTTTTATTGTATACATCAAATTGAATCTAAATTTTTTGAAATTGCTATTAACAACTATTGCTGAAAAATTTAATAAATTTTTTATATTACAAAATGTATTATAATAAAACATATTTTCAATTCTTTTACTATATATATATGTGTGTGTGTGTGTGTGTGTGTGTGTGTGTGAATTTTGATTAATACAAATATAAAAATCAATTCTAATATATTTTTTATATACAGTAGACTCATGTATAACATGCAATTTTTTGTTACATAGAAATTCAAGTGTTCATATAACTCAGCTATATCATGAGTCTCATATTAACTGTGGCTTGTATAACATTGATCCATGTAACACAAAATGTATCATCCATGTTGTACAGGGGTCAACTGTCTATATATGCATGTAAAAAAAATTTATAAATAGCTTTGTTTTTAATTTGCTTGCAAATAGGTTGGATGTTAGATGCAGAATCAAGACCTTCTTTTAAAGAACTTGCTGATGAATTTGCTAAAATGGCTCGTGATCCTGGTCGTTATTTAGTGATACCAGGAGATAAATTGATGCGCTTACCAAGTTATACTCCACAAGATGAAAAAGAATTAATTCGTACACTCAGTATGCCTAATGAAGGTCCAGAAATTATAATGGATGCTGAAGAATACTTGCAACCAAAATTACAGCCATCTACAACAGATACAGCTCAACCTCCTACCCCAGTCACTGTAAGATATATTGAATTTATTATTTGTTTATATTTAATATGAGAATAAATATTTTAATAAATTTAATACTTTTATAGAAATTTATGGATGAAAGAGGATTTGATGGTGAATTAACTAATGAGTCTCCTAATAATTCTCCTAATCATCACAATCATTCAAATCGCAAATATTCTTATCTTGAAGGAACTAATATGAATAACTTACCTGGACATCCATGGACAAATAGTATTAATTCTCGATATTGTTCTGATCCACTTAAAGTTTTAAATAAAGGTTTATATCTTTTTTTAATATAGTAGTATGATTTAAACATGGTATGATTTTAAAATTAATATTTTAATTTTTCTTAAAGAAGGAGATAATGGTATTTCTATATACAACTGTCCAACATTGCCAAAAGATACAAAAACAAGACAGTTGGAATTACAAGTAGATGAAGATGATTACCTAATGCCTTCTCCACAATTACATGGTCATTCAGCAGGCTATATGGATCTCATTGGTGATACCAAATTTATTGGTAAGTAATGCTAATTATTATATTTAAAAATTTTATTCATGGAATATGAATTACTATAAATTATAATAATTGGATTTGATCCAGTAATAAATTATGCAATTATATAATACTACTATCATCAATACAGTGAAATCTGATTATGTAACTTTTAATTAAGCATCAGATGTTTGCTTGTTTTATCTCAGATTTTCTACCTGAAAGACATTGGTAGGAATCTATTTGATCAAACACAAGTTCAGTAGTATTTTGCCTCGGCAAGTTTATTGCCAAAAAAGTAAATAGGATAGAGTGTATCATTGCGAAACAAAGCATATTGAACAGATTATATTTTTTGAGAAATTCCCAGTCAAATAACAAGGACATTGATTAGCAGAAAATTTGTTTCCATTAGTGAGAGATGATAATCAACATTCACAAGCCAACTGAATGATAACTGATCAAATATATCTTTTCATATTTATTTCTCATTTGCATAGCAGTATGCAATTTGGTACCACTATCAATGTTGAGTCGAATAATATCACATTTGATGATGAAATGATGTGTGAACTAATGTTAAAAATAAAGAAAGCATAATACAGTTCCTTTATGAAGTGTCAAGAAAATAATTTAATTTTGAATAATTAAAACCATCATAACATTGCTATGATGTTATTTGGCATGCAACATTATATGAAGTCAACATATGTCATAACAAATGTAACTGATGTTATAGCATCACGAGTGATGTCACAAATACATTCAATAACAACATGGTGTTTTCCTACTTAAATAGATGGACAACCCATAGTTATGTTCTAGAAATGCTCAGATTGTATCAAGCATCATGACTAATATATAAAATTGAAGCAATGAAAAAGATCATATGATTAATTTGTTTTATTTATAAAATAAATGCTATATATTCTCTAAGCAAAGGCAGAAAATATATTTTATTGGAAATATTTTTAATTTTTATAAACTTTTCTTTAGCCTCTTGAGTAAAATTAATTAAAATACAAGTGTTAATAAGTTACATACTAATTGTTTTTAAATTTGTAAAGATAATTTACTATCAAAACTGATTAAATCACATCAAAATTATTATACTGAATAATATGGAAATTAACATAACTAAAATGAAAATTTCTACTTTTTCGTTTATTATAAAAATAATATATTTAGTTTTCTTTAGCCTCTTGAGTAAAATTAATTAAAATACAAGTGTTAATAAGTTACATACTAATAGTAAATTATCTTTACAAATTTAAAAACAATCAAAACTGATTAAATCACATCAAAATTATTATACTGAATAATATGGAAATTAATATAACTAAAATGAAAATTTCTACTTTTACTAAATATATTATTTTTATAATAAACGAAAAAGGTATCAAATCAGTATTTATAAAATTATTATATAATAAATGTAAACAAATTAAAATTTTTAAGAATCTAAAAAGAAAAATAAATTTCTGAGTTATTGAAAAAAAAATTTATATTGAATTTTAAAAAATTCTTTTAAAGCAAAATTACAAGTTTGATCTGGGTTCTCATAATTTTAATCAATTGTGATGAAATAATTTTCAACTTTAAAAAAATATTAAATTTGCTAATATTTTCAAGTTTAAAGAAAATTTATTATTGACATCCAAGTTTATTTCAATTAATTCTTAAAATTTACTCTCTATAAATAAAGTTCAGATTTAATTGAATTAAAAATTGTGCCAAAAATTTGTATTCTCTTATTTCAGTTTATTTCTGAATAGAAATCATATGGTAATGCAGTCATTTGGAAGATCCAGATCCCACACCTTCAGTTTTTTCGGAGGAATCTGGGCATGACCTGTTGAATCTCTTCCAACCTTTTGGTTGAACCATAACGGATTCTAAAAATAGCTGCAGGCAAATATATGTCATGTTATTCAGCACTATAATTCAAAAAATCTAAGCTTCTGAACAGAAATTGGAAGATTATGTTAAACATGTTATTCAGCACTATAATTCAAAAAATCTAAGCTTCTGAACAGAAATTGGAAGATTACGTTAAACTTTTGAATTCTCTGAGAGCGAGACTTAAAAACAAAGTGAAATTAAATCAGCTTTCACAATTAATATATAATCTACTGTGCTAATTGTATTATATAAAACTTAATGGTTTTTTTCCTAAGTACCAGTAAATAGTGATTTGATAAGATAAAACAACTTGATTTTTATCATATATTTTAATGAAATAATTATTACTCTATCTTATATAAACATTATAGACAAATTCAGTAAATTATTAATTCATTCAAAATTAATTTGTTGATTATCTCATTTTATTATTGCATGTTTGTGAATTAAACAATTTTATTTAAAAAAATTTTCAACATTCTTATTATAAATATAACAATTAGTAATTAAAAACAATTATTATTTAATATAATTTGGTTGTTGTTTGAATTTTTTCACAGATCCTTCCGATATTCATCCCAAAGATTATTCCTGCTATATGCCTGATTTTGTTCCTGTTAAATCACCTGTTCAAGGATTAGATAATTTGGAATATCATATAATGAATAGGGATCATGATTACATTAATACGCAGTCATTACCACGAAGAACCAATAGCAGTGATGAAGATATTGATGAACACGAATATTATAATGATTATGATAGATTGAAACGCGAACTTCAACCGTTGAATCATTGTAGAAGTGAAACTACAGTGTGAAAACTTTATTCCAAACAATGCATATGCATGATAAAACAAACAGAACAGTTATAAATGCTGTCTGTCAGACTTCTATTCTGATGGCCAAATTCACAATTCAGTGCTCTCAAAGCATTATTTAGCAGCCAATTTGCTATTTGTACAAAAAGGACATCAGTGTGGTATTAAAGAAAGTTATGATGAAAGGACCAATTTGCCAGCATTTGTTGTACATATCCATGCTGAAGTGCCTTATTTTTTCATATGTGTAGATTTTTGTGTTCATTTTTTCTGTGAAAGTGCCTCTTTTAAAGACATTTTTAAAATGAACTCTCAAAGATGAGGACTGTAGATCACGGTAACAGTTGACAAAGCGGACCATTTTTTTTATTCCAAAGTATTAGGATTATTTGCAAAAATGAACTGCAGTGCCATATTGTACAGATTGCAGCTATTTTTTTATTTTTTTTACATTTTTTGGTAGAAATCTTATGGCATGACGAAACAAATATGAAGGATCTAAATCAATTTGTAAGAACACATTCCATGAAATGTACAAATATTTTAATTTCTGGTACTTAACATGAACGGAAATTACTTAAAGAACTACTTATTGTTTATAGTGCTGTGATTTTAATGCAATTTGTTACTATAAAATCTTAATATTTTGAAATTTTTTTATAATACACTGGAATTCAAAGATTTCCAAAAATGAATTTTTATAATGGAAAATCGTCCACTTTCCAACTGGTATGCATGATATGTAGACTATCTACATAATTCTTTGATGTCAGTGGCAAGTTTTGTATAGTGAAAAGCAGGAAACTGCATAAGGGTTGTGGATGTATATTTTTGCATAAGATATTTTTAATATGGTAATAAAAATATTACGTAGTTTATTGATGATTTATGTTTTTACTATTTATAATTTAACATATTCTTTAATCTGAATAGATAATTAATGATCAATCATGATAGTGAACTATTGATGATTTATGTTTTTACTATTTATAATTTAACATATTCTTTAATCTGAATAGATAAGTTCACTATCATGATTGATCATTAATTAACATTTCATTTCCATACACAAAAGATAAAATTCATTAACATTGAGCTGATTCAGATGGAATTATTTTTAAACAAAATAAATAGAATAGAAATAGATGGATTGGATATAAGGTAATATAAAAAAATATGTATTATTTTAATAATATATTAAAAGCAAAGATTAAGTTGTATTTATTATAAGAATATAAAGAAAACAGAAACTTAAAAAAAAAAAATAAGCAGAAACAATATTAATCAATACAATAGTCTTCATTTAATATCACCTCATTTACTGCCATTTTGCTATTTTTACCAGAAAAATTATTTAAAAATTTTAAGGCATTGAAATGGAATAAAGCCCTGTTTTCTTATGTTTCTCTCATAATAAAAAAAAAGATTGAAAACAATAATTATAAAAAACAATGTAACAATATTTTTATATGAACACTAAGTATACAGTATTGTCTATAAACAATATATTAATTAAACTACAAGGTATATAGCACACAGGACATTAAACCAGATTGGCTGAGGCTAAATACTTTTAGCTTTCCATTCAGAGGATCCAGGATCAAATTAGGAACCTGTCTTTTGGAAAATTTATATTAGGTCAATGAAGTTTTTGATTTCAGTTAACATCATGATTTTCAGGAACTTAAATTTGACATTAAATGAGGCTTCATTGTACTCAATATAAACTGACTATTAAGGGTATGGAAATGGAAAATTAGAGTTTATTTTTAATTTTTCATTTCCAATTTTTTATATAAATTAAAAAAAAAATTGCAGTAATGTCATAATTCTGTAATAACTATTACATATATGCTACTTATATATAGTATTGCATTGCTTATATGAAAATTATATATTGCCCAGCAAATTTAATTATGCATTTTATTTCAGAAATTTAATTAGTAGTATTCGTTATTTTAATATGAAAAACTTATTTCCCAGGTGTATAAATAAGCAATAAAACAATAAGAAATTTTTTTCCTTCTCTATATGGAATCTGAAATATCCAATATTTATTTATAATTAGTAAATAATGAATCTTTTAACATTAGTTTTCTGTAAATTAAAATTAGAAAGTCAATAAACAAAAGTTCAAACACATACCACTGCTTAAAAATTCAGTTATTCAAAAACGTAAACAACCAAAAAAGCACATAACCGCAGTATAAAAAGTTTCCTTATTTTCCAAAAACTAGCTAACGTTTTCGGTTTTACTAAACCATCGTCAGGCATACAGTTCCAATTATAACGGAAAAATAATAAAGTAAATTTTCTATTCTATTATTTTTCTGTTGTAATTGGAACTATATGCCTGACGATGGTTTAGTAAAACCGAAAACGTTAGCTAGTTTTTGGAAAATAAAGAAACTTTTTATACTGCGGTTATGTGCTTTTTTGGTTGTTTACGTTTTAGAAAGTCAATATTTATACAAATTCCTTTAATTGAACTGAACAAAAGGATATTTTAATACTTGAAAATTGTCAGTTATAGGGATTATTAAAATCAATTTAAGTTAAATTGTCCTCAATATATAATAGTAGTATGCATAGTAATTTGCATTTATTGCTAATTTTTATTCAAATTTAAAGACAAATCCAAGCAATTACTTAGTTTTTTTAACATTCAGCTTATTATAAATGATCCATTATTTTATTAAATCAAATACTACATTTATTCAATAGATTCTCTTTCACATTACCATTGCTATATTTTCAATTATACAATATTCATTCAACTTTTTTTTTTTTGTAATTTTAATAATTTAGCAAATGATAAATTGAAGGAAAAGAAAAACAAAATTATAAAAAGAATTAGGACCTTATTAAATGGAGATCTGAAAGGAATTAAATCCTTTAAATTTTTGTTAATATATGAGGGGAGGCCAAAAAGTTATCATGTGAATGGGTTGGGAATCTGAAATTTGGTCCTTTAACTCTTCCATTCTCTATATATTTCCATCTCTTAGGGGCAGATACTTCTCATATCTGTGGAAGAGTTATTTAATCCCATCTTTATAGAAGTTGGCAGATTTGGAGATAAACCTACTCTCCATAAAAATAACCTCATCACTGAAGAAACTTCTTCCCCGTAAACATTTTTTTCATATTTCAAAACAGGAAGAAGTCTGAAGATGCCAGGTCAGGAGAATAAGGGATGGGACAAGGTTTCATAGACATATTTGCACTGCTGAAAATAACTGTTTCTACAACTATGTATGTACGTGCATTGTCAGCTAGCAACAACAACTTTTGACAGCAAACTGTCTTCTTTCCTTGATACTGTCTCGTAACTTTTGTAACAAGTTCCTATAGTATACCAGAGACGAGTTCAGTAGCGAAGCAGATGGTGAATAGCTATTTTGCAGCGGCGCTAGTTGCTGTAGCAACGTAACTGAACAGTGAAGGTGGTAAATCTAACAACAAAATGGCGGAGAATAGTGTAACAACCAAATTGTTGATTATTTCCCCAATTTATTTATGTTGGAATCTGGAAAATATTACAATGTTAAAAAACTGTTGTTATTAATTATCATTTTCCATTGCATTTTTCGTGTTCGTCCACGAACACATAAAATCGCATATTTCCATACAGTAGTTACCTTTTCCATGGAGGCTTCCATCTTGTTGATTAGGTCTGCAGCTACACTCTATTCTGCTGCGAATTCTAACTTAGCAGTGCTGCGCGCTAAATGGCAGCAGTGCGTTCAGTAGCAGTTAGCTAACTTAGCTATCGCAGCCGCTGCTCTACTGAACTCGCCTCTGGTATTTGAATTGCTTTAATTACTTATAAATAGGGTCGACAATTTAATGATTTATAAGTAATATGTCAATATAACAACTTTGCTGATCCAAAACACACAACATGACCTTGCTGGACGGTCTTTTGAGTTATCCTTTAGACTGATGTGACCACTTTTGAATTCCCATTTCCATCATTTCACAAGCTTATAATGATGGACATTCCTTGCCCATAGATAACTGGCATATCTCTAGGTTATTTGTGCAGTTTTCCCTCCAAGATGAAGGAATCGTATCCCAATTTGATACTCAATTTTGTCCAGCATGACATCTATTTTCATGCTTCTAACTCCAGTTAAACAGTACTTATCAAAAAACAAAAAATTATGTGTATTAGTAAGACAGAAACCTATTATTGTTCATAATCATAGATCTATAGCACACAAACAATAGTGAGAGTAAGAACTTTTTGTAAGTTAAGCAAAATAAAAATATGCCAATTTCCTTTGCAAATCCTAGGTTGAACACCACTGCCCTATATAATGTATAGGGCAGTGGTGCTCAACCTTTTTTACTATGTGAGCTACTTTTCTATATTAAGTTATTTGGTAATCTACTCTCTCATATAGATCACGTTACCCCAACTTGATATCTAATTATGTGCATCTATGCAGTTAAATGCTCTCTCACTCTCACTTCAGAAGACCCACTCTCCCAGCTCTAAAAACTTTAAGTGATAAAGTTTTTAGTTTCTTTAATTATTTTAATACAACAAATCTATTGGAACAAAATATTTATCTCTGTATTTTAGAAAACCAAAGGAAATAAAATATTTATTTTTCTATTTTAGAAAATCAAAATTAGAAAAAGCAAGATTATTACAGACTCATAAGTTACAGGAAATGCTGGTTGATTAAAAAAAAAAGTTAATGTGAAATTTGGCATTGTTTGGGCTTGCAATATTTTCATAGCCAGGTTGATATAAAGTGGCCAATGGCAGACAATCATCCAAATGATTATTTGTAATTTGGTTTCTTGATTTTTTTATGACGTTCATATTTGAAAAAACATTCTGACAAATATGTTGATCCAAAACATGACAGAATTTTTTGCACAATATCAGTTAATATTGGAAACTTTTCATGTGTATACATCCAAATGATAAGAAAATTATTTGACAATTTTAACAAAAAATAAACAATAGCGATACACTTAAAAGAGAATTATAAACTAATACAAAATAATGATAAATTATTACATTTTCAGTTTTAATTAAATTTGTAAGTATGAATAAACAAGAGATTGACCAAATATCGCTCTGCAATTGACCAGTTGATTGTGATCGATGGGTTGAACACCCCTGGTATAGATCGTCTCCCAACTTATGATGATCCATACTTACAATGGTAATTTACAATGAAAAACCTTACTTATGATGGCCACTATCAATGATTTAGTGGCAACCTGTGAGGAAGTTAACTCCGACCTGTCCTATTTTATTTTATTATGCACTTTATTATTTAGTGTTATATTCTTATTATCTAACATATTATATTTTTGTTTACAAGTTAACTTACTTCCACCTTCTCCGTCATCATTAGCAATTACGTGATGCGGAATCGGGAACAGTTCTCTGGAAGAGCTGTCCTGGGTAATGACGTCATCATTTAATCTAAGTAATTTTACCACTGGTCCGATATGAGAATGTAAGAATGATTTGTATTGATGTTTTGTTCAGTACATAAATTGTAAAGAGGATGACATGAATGAATTACTCTAAGCTAATAACTTTAAAACTTGTTACGTATAAGTATGTAAATGAAGCAACACGGGACTGTATGTCACTCGGATATAAAAAGCCTACAAAAACAACAAGAAAACGAGGTGTTTGGTACCGGAGGTGTTGTATCAACGTAAGCTGGCTAAGTGACATTTGAGTTCTTGTTAAGATCAACGATTGCTTGAAGTTTGTATCAGTGGTAGAATTTTAGTAGAATTTAAGGTTTATTTCTTGTGAATAATTGGATTGTTGATATTCGGGTTAGATTAAACAAGTTTTGTTGATTATTTGATTGTTGCTTTATTATAGTTCCTAAGTTTTGTGGTTTTATTTCATTGTGCTTTATTAAAGTTTAAATAAAGGTAAACATTTTAAATTTTATCTATTATATAATATGCATATAGCTTTATTAGAGTTTAAATAAAGCTTTTATTACACTTTTGTAAGTGTTTTTGAGTCTAATAAATTTATATTTTTTTATTATCTAACTTATTTGAGAATTTATTCCAATTATTAGAATAAGTTTCTAACATCGTTTGTTGTTTTCAATCTAACACTTAATCGGTACTTTTAGTTATAAGTTCCGATTTCATTTCATCAGTTAACTATAGTTAACTACAAAACAGTCTAAGTTAGAGTTTAGAAAAAGACCTGAGCTCAGGCCGAACTCTGAAATTTGCAGAGTCGTTAAATGTTAGGGTTAGTTAGAAATAATATTGATCTTCGTTAAAATCCGCAACTTTGCAAACTAATCAACTGGATGGCTGAATTATTGCCAGAATGGAAGTGTATTGTATTTCCCCTATGCAGTAGTCTTATTTAATTTTGATCTCATAGTTCTAGATTTTTTAGATGTGCAGGCTTGATCATTCAACCCTGTCCTATATGCATGGAAACATGGAATTCAGATTCTGTGTGTCTTAAAAAATTTTTGATGGATCCATCCTGGGCATCAATTCATCTACTGTAAAGTCCTACCTACAGATGTGGGTAATTCATAAGTGATCTGGAATGGATATGATTATGTAAGTCAGCCAATGATTGAGAAATGACATTAAAAAATAATCATTTATTTTTGCTATAAACTTGGTTAAGTTAGTTTCAATTAAGCTGCTAATGTATTCTTCTGGCAACAACCACTTTTAGAGCCCCCACAGACTGTCCAACATCTATGATGGGATCAAGTGGAAGGTTGAAAAATGGAAATGAGCTAGATTGGGCCTGAACTCTCTGAAAAATATGTGAAACCAGAAATTGAATCCAGAACTTTCAAGATGGTAAAAAAACTGCTTTACCATGCAGCTGACATTAATATCTTGGACAAAGGAAAATAACTTAAGCATTTCATCTTTGTTTTTCATTTTGTTTTCTTTAGTTTCATCCGTATAAAGTTCTGATAGACACAGAATACATAATTTCTTCATTTTAACATATAAACAGATCAGGAGATAATTTTTATAATTATAAAAATTCTCTCTAATAATCAGCATTGTTTATTTTAATTTCATATCAGGAAGCAATATATGAATATATACTTTTGTGTTTTAGTTATTTTCCTAAAATTCTTCTTTATATCTCAAAATAGATGGTGAGTTTTGGATCATCTTATGTATTTAACTACTGTAATAACTTTATAATAAGCTATGATCTGGTTAGTAATGTTGGAAGAGCATTTTCAGTATAGAAACATGCACTTCAAAATGTAATTTGATATTTTACATAAATTTTCCAAAACAAATTCAATAAAGTACTTTGAACTTATAAAACAAATTTAAATAAAATTTTTTAAACTGATTATTAAGCTATTTTATAATTAGATTTATTTTTTTGTAATTTGACTGGATGTTATGCTACATAGTCAGCCAAATAATTTTAAATGTAAATGCTGAAAATTATTTTAAACATAAATATATTAGTAATATAGTATAACAGTATAAAAATCAGTATAGTAATTACATTTTCAGTAAATTATTTTAACAAATAAAATAGTATACACTACCAAGTAATTCTATCAATATTGCATCAATAAATGCAAAGGAAAATAATATTTAAACTTTTTATCATGGGCAAATTTACTAATAAAATTATAGCTTTAAATAATTGCATTACATAATTAAAAATCTCAAATTTTCTAAGTTTTTGGCAATAAATAATCTAGAAGTATTTGTATTAAGAATAAAAAATAATCATCAGCTTCCAATGACCACATTAATAAGTGTAGAAAAAATGTGAACTAGGAAGTTAACAGGGGATCTATGGCGAGTATGTTCAATTTCCAATCTGTTTTTCAGGTAACCAAAAACCGTTTCGATGAAAGATCTTTTCCTCAGAAGAATCTTCTCATTTAGCGAGATTAATGCATTTTTCATACCAATAGAGTGCATAATAAAATAAAAATAGGACAGGTCCAAGTTAACTTCCTCACAAACTGTTGAGACCAGTACAACGCTTATATCCACTAGAAATAAACGAAAGGATGCGTGGACATAACAAGGAGATCACAGAAGGTGACGAACTCAAGAAAAGAAAAGAAAGGGGTTTCCATCCTGCTGAGAATTTAAAGTCAACAGAAATCGGTGAAAAGGACGTGATCATTAAATCTCGTCGAGACAAGACGATTCGGCCAGTATCAAGGATGAATTTTTGAAGAGAGAGACTTTTCCAGTTGGGATTTATGCATCTGGGAGTTGCAAACAAGCGTTTGCAAGGTAGGAGTATGTAGCGAATTGTTAATGTTGGGCGGTTTCAGAGCTACTTTCGCTTGGCAGTTTCTGTGCCAATTGGGTTTTTTCTTGTATGTGTTATCGAGTGAAGTTGTTATGTATCGAGGCGGGAAAACTTGAATAAAGTGCTGAATTAAGATTGATTAAAAGTGTCTCCTGATTGAATTTATGATATAATATACAACACCTAGTTTCATATCATATCAAAGCCTATTAACAATATATAATACTTTCTTTACATTTCTGTCATCTTCGTATGATGAAGAATTAAAATGAAAAATATGAAGATTGTTCAATAGAATAAAATCTTTATCGACTTTCATCAATATCTACCAATTGCTTTCCAAAAAGTTTAATGCCACATCTAATCATTATCGATTATTTTAAATGGGAGGTCATTTCAGACACAATCTACATGCATCGCCAGATCAGCTACACTGTAAAAGACAAATATCTACGAATGGACTTTGATTTTATGAAAATTTTCCAAGAACTATAATACACTGGAGAAGCAGACCTGAAATCGATTGTAGTGACGAAGTAACAAAACTCGACCAATCCGCCAAACAATTTTCCAATGTATACTTATAATTGCATTTTTAATGAATATGATTTTTCATAACATATTAAAATTCTAATTTACGTAATATAGAAAATATTATGAACTAATAATAATGAAATCTGTATTAATTTTTCGTTATTAAATTTAATGAGAAAGGAAAAAAATATTATTATGCGATGATCCATCTCAGGATTCTTCCTAGCAATTATATCATCCTTCGCATTATGCTTTAATGTTTAATGTTGTTTGGGGTTTTTGGCGCATCAGCAACAAAGGCTATAGTGCACCAGGAAGCGGTAAATGTAGTTTATCAAGGTTCGGGGCCACTTCCAACCACAGGCTGCCCCCACATCCGTGGAGGAGGATGGTGGCAGCTCGTGGAGTGGCACCCGGATGGTGAAGGACGGGGATCGCCGGATCGGGCCAAACCCCGAAAAACTTTTCAGAGTTACCAGACCGGGTCCTCCTGCGTGGCACGCCGATAGCGTTACCACGCGGCCATCCGGCTGACCATCGCCTTATGCCACCATAAGCATTATTTTTCTTCTTCTTCTTCTATAGGGCAATATGAAAATTTTAGCTAGCATTATTTCGCTGCTCCTGTGGTCTGCTTTTACACTGTGCACAAAATGAACTTATCTTTAGATAAATTGAAGCTTATTTAATAATAAAATTAGAATGCTAGATGATAAAATAATTAATATTTAAAATCAAATTTTAAATTTTTTCTTTATTTGACACTTAAGAGTTTAGATATAAAATTAATAATAGATATTTTTGTAAAATATAAAATGTTATCATGGACCTTAAAATCTATGAATTTTGAAAAAAACTTTTTAAAATTATTGTTTAATAAAATAAATAATTTTATAAAGTTTATGAATATAAAATTAATATTATTTTACATAACACTTCATCTTTTTATACCAATTGAAATACAGTACTTGAAAAAATAAAATCCAATTTTGAGATTGGATATAATTTGATCAAAATACTTTTATATTGAGGGAATAAATAAAAGACCGGAAGTCATACCATATATGGTTAATAACCACGGGCGTGACTTCACCAGTTGCGCATGCTCTTTGTATACGCGACGCGAAGCACGGTTGTCATCGCAACCACCGACTACTCGTCATCATTCTTTTTGGATGTTGTGTTGGAAAAGTCTTGCGTGAAAACACCATAAATTCGTTCAAAAAATTCTTCAAAAGGGACTCTAAAGGTGAGAAAAGCTTAAATTAGAATTTTATATCATTTAACGGAGATCAAAAAATTTGCGGCTTTTTCTGATGATAATATGCATCGATGACAATTATTGTTAAGCCTCTCAATTAAAAGGCCATTTCTCTGTGATAAATATAACTTTTGACATTGAAATGTAGAGCAATCGGCGTTATATTCAATCGAGCATGTTGTTTTTTTTTTTTTACCATCAAAAACAACAATTTGCTTCGATTAAGATGATAATGCTGTATTCATTATGTTTAATGTTACGAGTAATTGGTAATTGAAGTAGTGTTTTACCAAATTCTTACTTAATTATCACTGTATTAAAAATTTTCGTTTATTATGTAGAAATTATCAGAGAGAAAGAAATGTATTAGTAACTAAGTGGGCGTGCAGGGACCAACAAAGGATCATAATCATCTATATCTTTTCAATATTCATTTTCCATAAAAGTTTTATATTTGTTAAAATTATTGAATAATTCATAGTTTATTATGTACTTAAAATGACATAATATGTTTTTATTTTCAATAAATATAATTGAATTTTTGAAATATTTAAACATTCATATTCAAATCCGATTATTTAATTTATTCGTATATGATGTTTAAATAGACATATATAGGATAATTTAAAATAGAATAGTAAGATAATGTTTGTTCTGTTTCAAAACAATGATAACCATCTGAAAATAATACACTCTCTTATTTCTGGCAGAATCACCAGTATTATCATTACAGCATCATTTTTTTTCATTATTTTGAATTATTTTTCCACTTTGACCTCTTTGAGGAAATTATCAAATTTAAGTTCCTTTACCTTTTGTTTTGTTTCTAGAAAAAGCATTACTATTAATTATATAATTTGTTAGCATAACTCATGACATATAACTATTATTCACTTATATTTAGTAAGAAAAAATTATTTTAAGAGAAGAAAATGTAAATTTTAATCTAATAATAATTTTAAATATATTTATGCTGTCTTCAGTCATAAAATACAAAATAGAACATAATTAAATATTTATATATTTTATCATTAACAAATAAATTTTACAAGAATTATTTAGAACACATTTAAATATTTCTAAACATAGAAAAATAAAACAACCAGTATGGACTTGATCCTATTCTTATTTCCAAGTATTTTGAAATTTTTTTTTTTTTTTTTTCTGATTGTCTGACTCGTTACAATCCATATATGCTAATAGATGTCAGTTTTTATTATTTTTTAAATATCTATTTCTTTTTATATGATAGATTAGTTCTGCCAAACTTCCATGTAAATGAAAATTGGTCAAATTGAGACTAACATTTGTTTAGAAAATGGGCATTTCTTTACAAAAACATGTTCATTTTCTATACAAATATATTTCATATTTTGTGCAGGTAGCCCTTGCATTATGTGATTAATAGGTTGAGAAATTGCTGCATTAAATAAAATCATGTAAAATAAATTGTCTTTTATTTATGTAAAAGACAATTTATTTTACATAACATTTAAATATTTTGCTGTTTTACATGAGTCTTTTAAGTAGAATAGAGATATGATTGAAAATGAAAAATAAATTTCATTCTAAATTTTTGAACTATTTTTTTTCTTCATTTAGCACATGAATACTATAATTACTCATATAATCATTTGACACAGGTAAGTCTTGATCATCCTTTCCTTAATTCTTTTTAGATTGAGTTTTGAATGGATGATTTTTGGCTCTGTTGGAATAGGAAGAGAAGCTGACAAGCAGCACTTTTTCTCTTCCTATAGCATTATAATCACTATACAGGGTGCCCATGTTTTTATGGAGCAGGCATTTTTCTCAAACTACTGAGTATACATGAAAACTGTAAAACATGTCCTGTTATATATTCCTTCCAAATTATGTCATTAAGTTTTTTTTCTGCATGTTTTTATGGAGCAGGCATTTTTCTCAAACTACTGAGTATACATGAAAACTGTAAAACGTGTCCTGTTATATATTCCTTCCAAATTATAATGTCATTAAGTTTTTTTTCTGTGCATCCCCTTGTGCAGTGCATATTTCAACTTTGTTTTCTTGAATGGAAATGTATTATTTTTCTAACAGAATCTGATTCCATCAATTTTTTTTATGCAATTTTTGTGGTAGAATTATTTTCCTACAGTTGATATTTTTTGAGATAATGCATACTTCTCTACACTGCTCCATGTTAATTAAACATGTATATTTGTATTTAAGCTATGATGCAACAGCTAAATGGGACGAGACGAAAGTGATAAAAATACTGGATGATCCCCAGAAAGTAAGGGTTGCAGAAACTTTAGAGATTTTTTCTAGAAAATCAAAAGGGACTAATATAATAAACTTCAGTGATCCTGAGGCAGTTAGTACGGCATGGGAATATGAAGAGTATAAAAATAGAGCGGTACATTTGCAAAGGGCAACATAACCTATGATTGGATTGAGGCATTATTCCCGATTATTGGTTAATGTTAGTATTAATATTAGTTTGTGCTGAGATAATCTCTACGCGATTATGTCAAGACGCATCATGTGTTGGATCGATGAATGAATGTTTTTTGAATTTTGAATGCTATAAATTTTTTAAAATTTAGAATGTATATTCTAATACATAACTGTGTTTCAATGTATTCTTTAGAATTTAGTTTGTAGAGTTTACTGACAAGGGCTCGATAGAGCCGAAAGTACTTTAATAAATTTTCTGTTTTTTGAAGAAGTTGCTGATTTATTGCCTGTTTTAAGAGCTTGAAATATACATGTTTTTAGAGATATTTAGGAATAAAGAATTCTTTAAGAAAGTATGCCAGTATGAAAGTCAACAGACAGATTCTTGGTTCAGTGTCATGTATTATCTTAATATGAAAAAGAATTTTAAATGGATTCTCCAATAATCTTATATGTTGAAACAATTTTTAAGAAGTAGGAAATCATAGTCATAAACTTTAATAAATTTTCGACATTACTCAAAAAAATTCATGCCTTTCTTAAATGAATCCTTTATTTCTAAAGTTTTTCCAGTAATGTTGAAAACTTATTAAGAAATAGAATTTAATTTTGATTGAATTAACTATTACACTTATTCAACATAAAATAGAATTATTTAGTTATTTCATTAAAAAATACGTAATTATTCTCATTTGTTTTTGTAATACATTTTTGTTTGAAATCCAATGAAAAATAAAAGGAATAGCATCTGGTTTCATATAATGTCATTTTGAATGAAGCAAAGGCCCGAAATCTCTTTTCGAATGTTGCACTTTCTACAAAATGAGCTAAACAAACAGTTGCATTCTTTATAATTTGGAAATGTTTGTCAGCATCACAACCAATTTTTATAGTCAATTGTTTTCCTTAATAGCATCATCTTTTGGAAAACAATACCACATTATCTCAACAGGCACTTTTCCATTATAATTTTTGCATAATGGTACTGAGCAATGAATGCGACTCATGTTTTTGTGCGATACCAGTCACAGATTTTGTTTCGTTTTATCACCATAAGATAGCTTGTGCACAAAGTGGACATTATCCATTTCTTACAATGTGTAACATTAGATATTCTGAATTAAAGTTTAAGAAAAAATTTTACAACTTTTTAATTACACTGACATCACTGAGCAAAAATTTGAAAATTAAGTTCAAAACAAATACATGTTCTCTATCTTTATTAAAAGTATTCACATTAGCAGTTTACAGAATTAAGTTTTCATTTTCACAGATAAGTTCTATTTCAAAATTCATACATGCCGAACACATTATGATCACAATGTCAGTGTATTTAAGGATCGTTAGGATCACTAGTTATTAGCTAGATACTTAGGTATCTAGCTAATAACTACTGATGATGATGATCTTGCCATTTTCTTTATATTAATTATGAAGTAAGCTTAAATCTGTTTTGTAATAAAGCAGTTATTGAGGTTAGTCTCAAAATGATTGTTTTTTTATTTAAAAACACAATTTCACTTCAAATGAATGGTAGGCCTTCCAATTAGGGCTTATAGTCTGACCAGCAAAACCAGAACCAGTTCAGATAGTGTATCGGATAAGTTCGTTATACCTTCTAAAGAGCCATAGCAAATTAGTCAGGATTGTGAGAAGTTTCAAAGTAATTGACAATAGATGATCTATATATAGTATTTGAGGATTTGGAAGTGAGTTTAGAAGTATACAATCCTATAGCTCTCAATCATTGTGATGTTATCATATTTGCTAAAGATTTATCTAATATATATAATCTATAAGACAAAATAACTAAAAAATTGGGACAAAATTATTCTGCATTCAAAATTATCTTTTTGTGGACTATTTCTGAAAATTGGGGATAAATGGTCATTATTTGGTTTATTACTAAAAAAATACGCTAAGTTACTGATCAACAGGAAGTTTATTGCTCCAATTTTCTTTAAGAAAGGTTACTTGAAAATACATTTGTCACAATAATCTGCATATCTATTGCTCTCTCCCACCACTCTGACATGTGCTGATGTATTATCAGAAAAACATTTGAGCATTACTATCACTCTCCTTCTCAAATTGCTAGCTGTGCAATTTGAATGGCACAAATGGCATATCTCCTTCCATCTTTTTTTAATGGCCAAAACTCAAAGTATCTTAAATTTAATAGACATACATTAAAAAAATAATAATAATAAGGAAAAATAAGCAAAATGCAAAAATTGTGACTAATTACTTAGTTCCAGTTCTTGCAGTCACAGAAATCATGGTTTCTTTTATTTTGGCTAATACAAATATTGGATTGAACTGAAAAATTTCCAGAGAGTACTCTTTGAACAGGTCTAATTAATTCTCCAGCCAATATCTTAACTTTTCACTACTTGGACATTCTTGTCCCTTCCTGGAAAAATATTGATTCTTCCAATGGACCAATCCAGTCTCTTCTTATTGTCACTGTCAACTAGAACAATGTCCCCCAGTTTCAACTCCCTTTGATTCTTCTTAAGTTAATTCTGTTGCTGGATAAGAACTCCTAAGAGAATCTGTTCTAAATCATTTCCTTAATTTTTCTCTCAATTTTAGTTGATATCTGAGTCTTCAATAAGATGAACTAAATCAGGGACTCCAACTATGGGATTATTTTAAATGAACATTACTGGAATCAGAGGAATCTGATCATCTGTATCTTCAGAAAGATAAGTCAGAGGACCAACATTAATTATAATCTCGACATCACAAAGAATAGTGAATATTTCTTATCTTAAGAAAGCTCTGCCATGATTTTCTCAACAATTTTTTCATCATCTATTCCCATTCATTCCACCAACTGTCCCACCAAGCAGCTGTAGGATGATTGCACTTCCATTGGATCCTTTGGATAGAAGATTCATGTATAATCTTTGATTTATTGATAGTTCTGAAAAGATTGTTAGCTTCTACAAAATTCTTCTCATCACTGTATACTATCCTTGGTTGACCTCACATGGCGATGAAACATTGAAGTCCTAGTAGAAAATCATTTCTGGATAAATCTGTTAGTAATTCAGTTTGATGCACTATTCAAGTGATTAACAAATTCAGATTTATCCATCCCTTAATTACAGAAGTTCTGTTAAGTCACTCCCATCACTTCAAAGACCAAAACATCTCTGACTCTGTATTCTGGCCAAGGAGTGGGTATTGCTTCAACTTTCTTAGCAGTATATCTTAGACAAATAACACATCTCATCATAACTCTTACGGTTTGCTAACCTCTCGGGATCCAGAAGTGTTGCTGAACATTGCTGAGAACAGTTTAAAAAATTTCATGTGACAATTGCAAATGCCTTTCTCATCCAAGGTTACTATGGTTGTAGACATTCTGCCACTTATAAAAGAAAAAAATGAAAAAACTGAGCAGTACAGCACTAGGCAAAAATAAATCTTTATTACACAAAGAAACATTTTGTGCAATAAAGATTTATTTCTGCCTAGTGCTATACTGCTCAGTTTTTTTAGTTTTTGCCTTTCTCATATTATCAGTTCTACTAGGGGGAGGCTTGAAGATATGGTAACAGGAAAATCTTTATCATTTCTTCTAGTTGGTCTAATTCTCTTAAGACCATCCCAATCAACAAAGGTACAAAGTAATTTTAGTTTGGAGTCAGGATTTCTGTCAAATGAACAATTGACAAAACAATTGAACAAATTGAATCTTGAACAATCTTCAGAACTGTTTTCCTCAGCATTCTCTACTTTTTTGCAGACATTTCCTCTTAAGAATTACAGTATTCCTTTTGATAGTTTTGGAAGGATATCATCCAGCTAGTATTCTTAAAATCTTTGGAGATATCAGCAATTTTTGTCAGAAGTATTGACACAAGATAATCTTCTTTCAACACTTCCTCTTCATCTGCAACCTGCTGATTTTCAGGCCAGAAATTTTCTTTATTTTTCAACCATTCTGACCTCTCCTATCTGGAGTTTACTAGAGATTTTGCAAAATAATCTGCAGATTTCAGATCTCCAAGCATATGACTCCATCTTTCAACTTGGGTTAAATTCCAAATCTCTTTCACACTGATTTTTAATAAACACCTCCCCATTCTTCTTTATGATTAATCCAGTGAAGGGCAGTAGAAAAATTAATCCAGTAATAGCATGGAATATCTGTTGAATCTAATCTTCCTTTGAAGTAGGAAATCATGCATCAATATAATACATTAGAAGCTCCAGTCTTTGTATGATTATATTTTTCAAAGCTGCTACCTGAATTTTTGCTTGAACCTCCTTTCCTCAGATACACTGTAGGAATACCACAGTAACATAAGCTACTTTGCTTTAATTGCAGATGTGGAAACTCAAATCTTCCTTTAAATCATCTGTTGTTAGATATCTTGGTATCCGAGCCCTTGAGAGTATAGGTAATTCAACTACCAAATGTTCAAAATATCATCTTATCTCTTCAGTAAGTTTATCAACCCAATTCATCTCTAAAAACAACTGCTTTGAATTATGAGTTTGGAAGTTAGGGCTACTGGATATAAATCCAATTGGGTCAAATCTTTAGTGCAACTGAAAAGATCTTCCTTCTGCTTTTAGCTTCTCCAAGACCACATGTGGATTTCAGATCACAGAAGAAAACATAGATATTCTTATCTCACAATAAATCAAATACAGAAATAGGTTCACTTAAAGTCTTAATATGAAGAATGGTGTGTTCTCATTCTTGAAGTTCAAAACAAACTGAAGTAATCATCTGGATTCCTATATGAATTCATTTAGTTCTTCACACAGAAGTCACACAATTGTCATTGTAGAAGGCAGTCTTGAGCTTCAACACAGTACATTGTAAGTCTGAAGGGCTGGTATCCAATTGATGATTAAGAATAGTATTTAACAAAAAGGGGCTACAGTTGAGATCAAATACAACCTACAATGTCTGTATACCTTTAATTTTCACTCTTCAGAATTTTCCAACCACAAGAATCTGAGAAAATCACCATCTTAGCTTCAGAGATCTGTAGAAAAGCCCTTTTGATATCAGAAATAACTCCAATTATTTCTTATTGAGATCTCATCAGAATTGGTGAAATCTGTGAGAAGATACTGGAATATTTTTCTAGGCATTCATTTAGGGACAGTGCATCCTTTCCTCTGTAAGAAGTGTCAAACATAGCACTGACTTATGTTGTGAAGTTTTTTTAAATACACCCTGATGAGGTAAGTAAAATCTTGAGTTTTTAAATTCCTTTTTCAATACCATTATGACTTTTCTCCATTCTCTGAATATAGAGACATATTCTTCATATTTTCCTTCATGTAGTAAGTAATCTTTCTATGATGAATATACATTTTTTCATTATGATATCAATATTCTCCTTCACAGCATCATGGTTTCTGTCTAAAGCAAACTAATTTCATAATGCCTCTCTTCATTTGTGGTTCCATTTCTCTTAATGATTTTAAGGACAGCTTTCTCTATTCCTCTCTTGGACTTTGTTTCCAATGGAGTCGTTTACATATAAAATTTCTAATTCCTACAAGTCTGAAACTGAGATATCTTTGTAAAACATTTATGAAATATCATGGAGTATCTAGGAATGTTCTCTTCTGGTATCTTCCCCATAAATACCCAGCCAAGCAAAGTTTGTATTGCACAGCCTAATGTCATAGATCAGAGTCTAACTAGTACATCTTTCCTGTGTAGAATCTGGCTACACTAGCATCTGACATTTCAATTTGTTGAGATCTTATACCAATATCCGAAAGATGAATCTTTTTTGTTTTAAATCCTCCAGCCAAGGTCCTAACTGGATTTTTAATATGGAGATACATAAGATTGAGTGATCCAGGGCTTAAACTTTTACAGGACAACTTTCTGCTTTCTCATAGAATATTATAATATTGGTGTTCTTGTTACATTTTTTTAACTAACTGTTTTTTCTTTAATAATACTACTAAAACAACAGCACTTATCGCAATTGAGATTTATCTTAAACTTTCTTACTATTTCAGGTGTTCTTGTTTCTTTGAAGTTCTATCACCAGATAAATTGTCTCCTGCTTAGTTTTCATAGGTTTGTAACACAGATCCTTGGCCACACTTGATAAAATGTTCAACTGTTAAGAACCTGTGTCTATAAGCACTCTTGTAATTATGCTTTTTCCTACCAGCTTCAAGACACTCCAATAAAGTTAGAAATACCACTTTCTATGTGAAACATTGATTGGATAGAGCAATATTTGAGTTCTTTCTTGTTCACTAGTTTTTCTCGAGTTATTTAGATGGTAACTCTGAACATATGATTGCTAATGTTTCTAATTACAAAAAGGCATTGCATATTTGCTTTTTCACTTTTTGGAAAGATGACCATCCTTAAACATCTAAAACCACCTCTCTTCCATTTCAAAATTTCTTGCTTCTTTTGAAAAGAAACTTTTGATGCCTGAAAACATTTCCTGCTTTCATGTCTTTTGTCACAGAATATGCAACTAGCTAGACTCTTGTCTTTCTCTTTTGCAAGCAGTTCACTTGCTGTCATGAAAGATTCTTCTTCCTTCTCTCCTTTCGAGAGGCACTTTCTGTAAACCTAAATCCTTCTCTTTTGACTTCATTTGTAAGAACGTTCTTACAAATGAAGTCAAAAGAGAATAAAACATATAGTGACAGATTATGAATCTGTCAGTAGTGATAGATGTGAATCTGTCACTATATGTTTTATTCATACTGTCTTAATAACTTACCATCATATGGAGTTCCTTAACCATATTCCCAATATTTCTGATATGCCAGACTCGATCAATGGAAATAACATTACTGAATATCTGTCACTTGTCATCTCAATTGATTATAATGTCTGCAAATATAAATCAAGTTTGTCATACAATTGGACTATACTTAAACTTGCCTAGTTATTTGTAGCATTTTATTTAATAACCAATCCTAGGTGTTCTCTAACATAAAATTTGACAAGTAATTCTACTCTTTCAAATCTATTCTTCAAACTATCAGTCACTTTATTGTATGTATTATTTTTAGTTCTCAGTTGTGGGAAGAAAATTATCTACTATTTCCCAGGTTCTCAAACCTTTAATAGTAGCTTGAATCAAATATTGGAACTTATCTTCATCATCTTTATTTTTCTCTTCATGTATTTGCTTAAATTAACTCCCAAAGTTTAGTCAATTCTTCACTTTACCTCTGAACCTTTTCAGTTTGATTTCTGGTAGTTTCATTATTCTTCAGTTTTAGCATTATCCTTTTCTCAAATGTTTCTACTTTGATTTGGGCAATATCCATTCAGTTTTTATTTCTCCACTGAAATGAATTCTTGTTCAAAATCCTTTTTTGTTTTCCTTGGATTTTGAATTAAAATTTCACTCATTTTGTACATTCAATATTTCTAATTCACCCGCTAATCTTTCTAAAGTTGTATGCTTTGTTTTCACGATCCTTTCATTTGCAGTAATTGAAACAAAGCATTGTGCACTTATGAGAATGATGCATGTACTATTTTCCATTTATTAATGAATGGATCTATGTTTTTCTAGATATAAGTTACTATTCAAGATCTCATCTACAATTACAAGATTTTGTAATGGATGATAGATGATTGGTTTATTACTAGAAAAATACACTGTCTTTAGCAGTTAATAGCAAGTTTATTGCTCCAGTTTCTTTCAAAACTGTTATTCAACAATAACAGACATTTCTACTGCTCTCTTCTGTAAACTTGGCCATGTGTGGCCAACCTGCAAATCATGGCCACCTTAATATTACTCAAGCATATTGCAAGATTTTTAAACTGTGTAAAATGGCTATCTGTATTCTGTGACCATGGCCAGTGATATTTAATTTCAGCACCTCGTGTGTGTAACATCTACTAAGTGGTCAGCAAATCATGTTTTGATCAGAAATGCCAGTTGGGCTCTAGATCTTATATCAGCTGAGCATTCTAAAGTGAAAAAAATCCCAAAAATAGACATTAGTGATTTCTTTCCTTATTTTTGATTAACAATGTGAAACTATCATAAACTTTGTATTTTAAACTTTGATGTTTAATAAAGAAATTTGTAGTTAACTGTGCCTGGTGGCCACAGTCTCAGCCACCAAAAGGTGGCCACCTAGCACAGGTTTTCCTGTACTATGTTCATAAATTTAAACATGTATTTGAAAACAACTTTGCCTGATGATTTTTATAGAAGTCTTCATCTTTAATTAGTGATGTAATAAATTGAGTATTTATTATGAGTGTAATACATTGAGTATTTATTATGAGTGTAATACATTGAGTTTTTATTCTCCCGAACAGGGTCCTAAAGGTTGCTTTCTTATTAAATGAGTATATCAATATTCTACAAAAAATTGATGTAGTCAGTCATCTGCTGACTCATTTTTATTTATCACTATCTAGTCAGATGACTCTCCTGTATATAAGAAAATGGTCTTCACAGCTCAGTTCAATAGAATTAATATCCTCTGTAGTACACTGTTTAACCTGTTGCATACAAGAGTTAAAAAAGATGTTGGTATTAACAAGCCAACTAATTAAGTAATTAAGATTAATTAATATGCAAAAGGTTATCATATCAAATGTAATTATCATCAAAATCTGAAATTTTTATTTTTTTCTTGTTCTTTTCTCTTTCAAATACTTACATTGTTTATGCTAACAATGTAAGCATTTTTTAAACTATTTTTATACTTTTTTCACAGGCTTTCATTCCATAGATGAGATTGCTGAAAAACAAGATTATTATTATTTTTTTTAATATGAAAATTTAGCCATCCAATGAAATTATTATTTTTTTGGGTAGCAGCTGGTCTTCTGTATAAGACAAGTCACAAATAAAGAAAATTAAACTATATTTCAAAATTATAAAAAACCAATCAATTAATATCATAATATTCATTAATCAAAATTTGCATGTCATGTAATTAGTTCTAAATTTACATAAATTTATTGAAATATTGTCATTAATAAATATAATTATTAAGTTTTTCTTTCATTTCAATATGTATTTTTGAAAAAATACAGTGAAAATGATTATAAACAAAAATCCACCATAAAATATCAATGAATAATTAATAACAGTGTGTATTTTAATATAATATTTTTGTGTTATCTAATATATTTTTATAGTTCATCCAAAAAAGTTAATTTTCGCAAAAAATTTCAGAAATTAACTTTATATCAACATATAATTGGAACAATATGAATACAGTAGTATAAAATATAGAGAAGAAATGGGAGAAAAAAAAGCTAATTGTACAAAAGATCAATCAAAAAATTTTCATAAAAGCTTTTTAAAATAAAAAATTTCAAAATTATAGGAACCATCATCATAGATTAGTATTTTCAATACAAAACATAAACTGTAAAAATTGCATTATTCTGAATATGGTCTGCAAAGTTTGTTTCAAAAATATCTGGTTTGTCCCTGCCATTGACATGATTTATCACATTAATAGCTTCTGGCAGTAAATGACCTTGGATATCATATCACTTCAATATCGTGCAATAGGTTAAAAACGTAAATTTTTATTAAAAAACTTAGTCATCTCTGTTATGTGATGATTGATTCCTTGTGAGACCTTGCATTATAGGTAATCTTGCAATAAAAATAACAGGACTTAGAGAAAAAATAGAATTAAGGGTTAAACCACAAATATTCAAAATCTAAATGCTCTATAAAATTGTGAATGAGGAATTTTTTCAATAAAAAAAACTTTTGAATATGGGGATTGGCTTATGCACAGGGCAAAAAGAATATGGAAAATTTTTTGAAAATCATATTTGTTAACTCAGTCCTGACATGTTTCCATTGTGCCAGCTGTGGAATTTTTGATTTTTTTTATTAAAAATATGTGGATTTGTATGACTGTATATAATTCAATATTTTTTTAGATATTTAAATATCAGAAACTAATAAAATATAATTGAAAATACATAAATTGGATGCATTGCACTATTAGCAGGTTCTCTGGTAGTGGCATGATTTGCCATATTTATTTATAAAAAATAACTATTTAGATTTCTAAATAGACTTATAATAAAATATTATATTTCAACTATTAAGTAGACTAACGGCCGTATTCACCACAGTGAATTAATACTCGGATACAAGATCTCCCACTTTTCGTATTCACCACAACAAATTTCGAGATTTAATCTCCAACTGTGAGTGGTAATTCAACTCGTCCTTATCGACGGATTAATTCTCCAAGAATGAGTCGACCTCCATGTTGAAAAACACGTGCAAAAAATACAATCTTTGCGCATAAAATACACGCGCATAAAATCACGTGATATAAATCAACAAATCGAAGCTATTCTTACAAAGCGGCAAGAGTTAAACAGCCGATCGAATAATCCGGCTTCAAAAAATGTTGGTGAATACAAAAGAAAAATAATCGGAGTTCACAATTCGATCCCGATTTATACGATCTTCGAATTGACACTTGGTTGGTGAATACGGGGGTTAATATTCTTTCTTCTACTTTTTCCTCTCAAACAAAAAAAATGTAGAAAGAATTCATCTCTCTTCTACTTCATTTCTATTATTAAAAATATGCGAATGTAGATGATTGTCCAATATTTAAATACATTAAAAAATATTAACTTATTGACCCTTCACAAATAAGATTACTAAAATAGATTGGTCTAACATTTCTAAATAAACGTGGTGACCACCACTGTACATATCAGTTAACATTAAATGGAAATTTAGCTATTTATGTACTGATCTTTCTGATAGACAATTTGTGTATTTTCTGATACTTTTGATCATTTACAAAATATAGGATGGTTATTTTACAGTTTATTTAAGATATCAAACTACTGATTATTCTATTCACATATTGTAAGGTGAGGATGACTATGTAAGATGTTAAAATGTTACTAAATGAGTTTTCTGTCATTTCTACAGTTTGGTTTTATTTTACTTTGGAATAGCATTTTATGTTCACTACTAACAATTTGATATCAATAATAGTTTCTATAAACATTTTTATCATTGTTATTCTTTAATATTTTTGTGTAATTAGAAAAATTTTAAAAAACAATGAAAATTGTAAAACAAATATTTCACAACAAAACAGTCAAGTCACTAGTCATGTTATGCCTACATGCAGACTGTTAGCATAAATTTTATTTCTCCATACAGTATGAAAATTAGTGTTAGAAATAAATTGCATAAAAATGAAGAGATGCATGCAAAAGTTTGTTTTATAAAAGTGTTCATCTATAAAATAAAGACAAAGCTAAATCTTTTTGTTTGTGTATTTTTTTAGAAATAGGATGAGTTTCAGTTTTGAATATTCATCTATTCATCAGTCATAGTCAATCAACATTAACAAAAAATGTATAGCAGCAGAAATAACTGCATTTTGTATTAATATTCATATTTCTGTTTATTATTAGATCAATCTAGCACTTCATTTTTTTTACATTTTAAATTAACAAAAAGTATTTAATTTTTGTTAATTTAAAACAATATTTTATCAAAGATTAAATAAAAAATATTTAATAGTTTCCTTGCTTTTGGATGGGATTGTAGCTCTTGTACTCACTGAATCTTTCTACTGTTTTTTATATTTGAGAAATGCTTTGTTTCTTCATAATTTCATAATAAATATGTGTGTGTAATTATTGAATATTTTATTTTCTCATACTGTTTATCTATTATTAAATGAACCCAAGAAACAGATTTCTTTAAAATTTTGCCATTATTTGCCAATTAAAAAGACGATTTTTAAAATATTTTGCATGTCAAATTTGTAAATTGAATTTGC
The DNA here is from genome assembly GCA_000484575.1 of Olivierus martensii. NCBI lineage: Eukaryota > Metazoa > Arthropoda > Arachnida > Scorpiones > Buthidae > Olivierus > Olivierus martensii. The sequence goes on along the minus strand of AYEL01091637.1, from coordinate 20,159 downwards.
ATAAGTCAAAGAACTTCAATATTTATTAAATTTTCCAGATGACAAACTCAATAAAAAATTTATTTAATAATAATTTCTGTATACAGTCTATCCTTGTTATCTTGAACCTCTCTGTTTGAAAACCCTTGATATGTGGAAAAAATTTTTTCCATGCTCTTTCAGCATTAAACCAATGTAATTTCAACAGTATCTTGAAGTATTTTCTTTGAAACCCTTGCTATCTTGAATTAGTTCATAATTTTTGCATTAGAGAAATTAAAAATATTTATGAATTTTCCTTTGCTTTTAGAATCTAAACAAAGGATTTAAATTTAAGAAAAGAACATAAATGTGCTACCAATAACTGGAACAGGAACTTTTTTTGTGCATGCTCAAAATACTGAACATATTGTACAGTAGTATCATTTTCTAAGTTTCACTGCTAATTGTTGATAGGTTTTTTGTCAATATGATCGTGTTTATTCAGTGATATTTTCAACTGTTGTTTTATAAGATGCAGGAGTATTTAGATGCTAATTTTCATGGGAAAAAAGAGAGTCTTATATAGCATTGAAAAATGTGTATTATTGACATAAAAAGCTTTATTTAAAATTGAACCTCTTTCTCAAACTCTTTATATCGAATATTTTTGTACCCATGAGATTCAAGATATCAAAGTTCTAAGGTTCTACTGTAGTTAAAATTAAACTTTTAATGAAGCAATTTTTTCAAACATGATAAATACCATTTTTACGATATATGCTTCGGTGTTTCAAAATTCTTGTTAATTATTGTATGATGATAAACTTTAACATTGCTACAAGGTGTGATCAAAAAATACGGGGACTTATCTGATAGAGGGCAAGGGATCACGAACAGGGTCAAGGAACAGATTGTGTTCGTGAACCGAGGTATCACTGTATTTAATTACTAAAATTATATCACATTTTAAAGGAATTTAATTTTTATTCTAGAAGGCCAGATTCCTAAAGGTGCTTTATATATAAAAGTTAATGAAGAAGAGAATGGTAATTTCTTAAAATTGGAGTCAGAATTAAAATTTTTATAAATAATAATTTAATAATTATTTGAAGTTTTCATTTGTATTTTTGCAAGATTGAGAAATAAAAGTATTCATAGATTAAAATTTAAGTTATTATTTCAGTGTCTGGCCAAAATGTCCCAATAAAATATGAAGGAATTGGACCAACAGTGCAAGGAATACCTTTGAGTTTACGTACTGTAAGTTAAGTAATATTTTGAAATAATTAAATGTATTTTTTGAAAATAATTAAAAGTAAATTATTTATTTATATACTGATCAAACAAAATTTGTGTTTATCTTTTAATTTTTTATATTTAAGTTTTTAATTTCAAAATAACTTCTTAATTTCAAAATAACTTCTTATGACAGGGTATTTGTGTTTATCTTTTAATTTTTTATATTTAAGTTTTTAATTTCAAAATAACTTCTTATGACAGGATTCAATTCAAATCCCAAGGACATAAGTTGACTTGGTCAGAAGTTGAAAATACCCAAAATTTATGGATTGCCAACTATCAATATTTATTAGGATGCTAAATATTATTGTAATAAAGTTTATTACACAGAACTATAGGAACCAGGCACAAAAAATAATAATTTTAGTACATCACACTATTGTAATATGGATTCAAACACATTTGAATTGCATTGACTAATCGCAGAATTTATTGATTACATCACCTTGTAAGCAGGGCTGGGGTGTCAGCAGGAAAATGTGCCAACACTGACATTTTGTTTTTTGCTGACACCAATACCTCTGATAGTAAACATGCACAAATAATTTTTTAGAACACATTTTATTCAATATTTATTACCGAAAAAATTATTTATTCACCAAAAAAGAAAACAATTATTCAATACGCGTTTTTTAAATTTAAAACTAATAAATTATGAGCAATGAGAAAGTTATTGCCGACACCGATGCCGACACTCTAGCTCTGCTTGTAAGTTTAAGTGGTCATAAATCAATGATATCACAAGTTGAGGACTACTCATATATTTAATAGAAATTATGCTTTCATATATCATATCATCATATATTTTTTTGATTCTAGGACACACCTAGCACTGATTTACTAGTTTACTTACTATTTTCATTTTTTTTTTTTTTTTTTTTTTTTTTTTTTTTTTTTTTTTTTTTTTTTTTTTTTTTTTTTTTTTTTTTTTTTCTATTTTAGATAGCTCAATTGAAAAGACAAAATTATTTGAATTTTATTGTAAATTTTGAGTAATAATTTATATAAAAATTTAATTATAAGACATAGATTCTTTAAAATATAAAAATTTCAAAAATAGAAAATACTTTATGTTCATACTTTTGATTTAAAAGTTGATTATAAAATATTTTATAGTAAAAATCAGTCATCTTAGAGTTCTAACATTTTGAATACCTAGTAGACTTATATAGCAATTTTGCTATATTATTTGAATTTCCACATATAAAATGCACTTTTAAATTGTGACTAACATTTATAAAATAATTTTATTACTTAAACAAATTATTGTGAAAATACAGTATAACACCTTTATAATGAATTCACAGAAATCACAAGTTTTAGTTTGTTATAGTGGAGCACCCATCAGATGATTAAAAGTGTTTAACAAATTTGTATGTATGCAATATGACCATAAATTTTGATATTCTTTGGTGAGTTTAATTTGACAGCAAATAAAGTCACATTAGTTTGAAAATTTTTAATTTAGGAAGCTTGTTATTTTTTTCTGAACAGTGGGCTTATATTTCTTTAATAACTGATCTGTAATTACATTATCAGTTTTGCGAAGATTGTTAAAAACAGTTTTTTATTCTGAGAAATGTCAGAATTTTCAAAATAAAGTCTTAGTATTTTAAATGCACTGTAAGCTTCAGCTTCTTCCTTAGATATGCCTCCATCTTGATTCTGGCTTACATTTGCACTTGTAATTTTATATACAATATCTTCATCAGTAAGCAGCATTTCTGTTAACATATTTTCATCACATAGAATATAGTCTTCGACTGTGACATTATCAGCTTCAATAAGTATTTTCCAGATTTCTTGGTCATGTGCAAATGTGTAAGAGACTGGTTACTATCTTCTGTTCTAAAGTATTGTCTCTATCATATAAAACATTGTTTTCCAGTAACAAGAATCCTGACTTCCTAAAACAGTTTTGTATAGCAATGGCTTTAATGGCATTATATGCACCAAAAATCATTTGCACAGCACTTCTGAGATTAAGTAGTTTATAGGTCACTTGTTTGTTGTGGATGTTCATATTCATGTGAAAATCAAGGTGTTTCTTGTAAGAGCATTTAAAGAGGTGGATGATCTCTTGGTCCAGTGGTTGCAGCTTGGAGGTGGAGTTTTATGGAAAATACAAAACTTTGATATTGATTAATGCAGGAACATTATTATGTGATAAATAACTATTTACAAACATCAAAATGTTGCACTTCTGTTGTGCAAATTTCCTATCAATTTTTAGGAGCCAGTAATTGAATATTTCACATGTCATCCATGTATTGTTATTATAGTGGTAGTCAACAGAAACAGGTACTAATCACTTAAAGTATATTGGATTTTTTAACTTTCCAATAACCAAGGTTTGAAGTTTTTCACTATCATCCATATTGCAGGCAGTAAAATAATAATCCTTTCTTTTGATTTTTTTCCTTCCCTTACCTGTTTCTGTTTTAAATGCTAAAGTTTGTTTGATGTTAATTTGTAAAAGAAACCTGTTTCATCAGCATTGAAGATAGCACATGGAGCATATCCTTCACAGAGTCTGGATAATATATCATTTATCCAATCATTACTGTGTTTGGATCAACACTTGCATTTTTATCACTCACTATCTAAAAACAAATTCATTGCAAGTTTTGAATTGGTCTAGATTTTATGGCGCAGTGAGTTTCTACATGCTTCAGTAGTGCCCTGAATGCTGCCATTTTATGGGCTCAAGGTTTCATCTGAGTCTTTAGATATGAAGATGGGGACATATGTATATTTTTTGTCTACAGATGTTTCAAACTCCCCATTCTTTATTTCTATCATTATATCTAGATAATTTAGTTTCTTAGTGCTGCTCCTTTCATATTTCAGGTTCAGTCCTAGGCTATCTGACAGCTCTTTTTCCAGATTCAAATTTAAAAAATCTTCTTTAGTCAATATAAAGATATTGTCCATGTATCTTCTATACACACACCCCTACACACACCCACACACACCTTGTCACCTATGTGTTGTAAAGCTATCCTTTCTCTTTTCCCGATGACTAGTTCTATCAATACATCTGCTATGGGAAGCTATAGATACTCCTTTTTGCTAGATATATTAAACATTTGTTGAATAAAAAGTATGATTGATAGTTATCATGTGGCATATGTCTTTTACAAGTTTAGGATTTATTTGTTTCTTTGGAAAGTGCTCTAAGATTAACCAATATAGTTCAAGGAAGCTGGCTCTATCTTAATTTGTGGATATAATGATTTGAAGTCACATACTGCCATGCAATCATCTGGAAATGGGCCTTTTTCTCCTATGACTTCTATGAATTCCTCTGCCGAATGTATTTCCCAATTATAATTTACCATTTACTTTCTTCAACTATGTTGCTAATTTTTGTTTTGCAAGTATTTCGGTGATTCCCATTTTTTAATAATATACCTTATTTCAAGTGGTTGTTTGTGTCTTTTTGGGTACCAAAAAGTTGTGGTGGTTTAGGCACCTGTACAGTTAAGTATTTTAAATTTGATAGTTTAGGATGTTTGTTGATCCTATTAATCTCCTGCTCATTCAGCTTATCTGTGGGAGCATATAATTCCTAAACTACCCACTAGATAACTAATATTATTTTCAGATTGTTCTTAATATGGTTTCTTTCTGGTACTTGAGAAAATATTATTTGATAGTTTTTGTCATCTAATCATTACTGTATTATATGATGATGGAATTAAATGATTGAAAAGTATGATTTAATTGTAAATTTTAATTGGAAAATATTATTTATCAGTTATATGTTGTGATTTAGGGAAAGAAATTTATTTTTTAATAAAAGACACATTAGAAATCACATATGTTTATATTCATAAATAGTTTTTCTTTATATCATTTCTTAAATAATTGCTAATAGTAATATCATTTCAGATCCTATCACATATTGCCTATACCAGCGGTTCTCAACTTTTTTTTTCCCGGGCCACATGCATTTGTTTGATACATTAAGTGGGCTGCAACATGCTATATCAGCAGTGGCAACCTGTTGGTGTCATGTGAAAAAAAATTTATGAGTGCATCAGGAAGGACCTAGCAAATTAAGAAAATTCTAATTTTTCAAGATTAAAAAAAATTTTAATATCAATGTTATTTTTGCATGTGGGAAAAGAATTTTGCACTTTCATTAAATTCATGACTGTGCCTTCCAGACCGCACATAAAAGCTTGCCCGGCTGCAGGTTGAGAATGGCTGGCCTATACCATGGAGGTCAGCTGGATTGTAAAGTAAGAAGATAGATGAACCAGATCTAGATCTCATATAAATTTTTCAATATGATAGGATCTTAATTTGATTTGGGATCTGCAGGTTGGAAAGTTGAAGCATTTCCACATTGCAAATTCTAATTGTCCTATTGTAATATAGCTTAACACAGTGCTCATAAACAATATTGTGTAATTGAATTAGCCTTTATATAAAATGTGGTTATCTGGTTTTCTACAATTATTACTTTAAGTTTTCAATTCATTTTCTATTCCTTATGCAGGAAACTTAAGAAAATAGGGCTTTATTCCATTCTATTATCTTAAAACCTTTAATTTTTTTAATTAATTTAATTTTATTCATGACATAAGAGCAAAATGACTTTAAGTGAGATGAAAGGTGATATTAAATGAAGACTTACTGTATTAATATTTTAATTATTGCATTATTAATTTTAAAAATAAGATAGTTATTTAATAATTGTTGTAGTTTTTCAAACTGTGATATTAATTAAAAAATTCTAATTTAATTATTAATTTATAGATGCTGCTACTCAATTTAATCATAAATATATTTATTAATTATAAGATAAATGTGACATTAACCTAAATTATTTCCAATCATTAAAATTTCTGTTAATTTATTAGGGAATTAATTTGGCAGATTAGGTTGAATTTGAATATCTCCCATAAAGTTTGATAAAAGTTTATGTATTATTTAAACTTTTTTAAAATTAGAAACTACCAATTCTCAAGAAACATTAGTTCAAGTATTTAAATATAATTTTCATTTTAAATAAAAATCTTTATATGACATTTCTTTAAAATATATTTAAGAACAGGTTCATTGTAGTGGTTAACAAGATTCCTTATTTATGAATTTATGGTTGCTATTTATTTGAATAAATAAAATAATTTATATATATCATTTATTTTAAAGTAAATTTAATTTTAAATATAGGAAATAAAAGAAGAATATGCTAGTGATTGGTATAAGACAATGTATAAGTCTCTCCATAAATTTGATAATCCTCCTGGTAAGTTGAAGAATATATTTATATATATTAGACTATTAATGTTTTTTAAATAATACTATAGAGATATACCTCACTTAATGTACATTTGCTTAATGTATTTTTGGTATAATTTAAAATCAATTTTACTATTCATACCAGTTATAATATGCTGATGCCTTGTATAATGTATTCACCATTCTGAAACTGACACAATGTGGTGCAATTTGAATTAGATAGTACTGTACAGTACAGTATATACATTGTATAGTAATTTTATTTTTATCATAATAAAAAATTTATTTTTAATATGTGAAACAAAATATAAATGGTTAGTTTATTTTCTTGATTCTTAGATAGATTTTTTTATTAATTCTTTAAAATCGAAATTTATCTTATATTCTCTGCCAGATAAACTTTTCATGGTCTTTTGATAGAATAAATTATTGTAATGTTGGTTGGAAATAACAGGATTTTTCTGGTAGCAATTAATAATCAAATGACAAGATGAATGATAAAATCAAGCAAAAAAAATTTCACATAATTAATTAATTATTAATGAAATAGGAAATGCATTGAATACACAACAGTTATCAAAAGTGCAGATCTTGTGTCTCATACAAATGCATAATAATCATCAGTATTTGTTTATTTATCAGAACCATCAAATATTGCATAAACTTTATTAGAAATATCAGAGATTGCTATGCCTCCATCATAGTGATGCCCAACAATGTGATCAGTTCTGTATATCAAAATATTTTTCCTTACATAACAACTTATAATATTTATACGAAAATATTAAAAAATAACAATTTCTGTTATATAAACATAAAATAGAAAATAATTAATATATCTATATTCTTTATACATCTATACTATATATTAAGATTTAATAAACAATGTAAATTTTATATTGCATGTTGTTTATGAAGTGCATGTTTATCATTCAGTAAAATTTGATCACATTATTTTCTTTAAATGAATAAAATTTTTTTAAATAAATGCTAGTCATAATTTGAAATAGCATTTTATAATACATGTAAGTTCAAACAGTTTTACAAAAAAATATATATATATTGTAAATCTACCAAACAGTTAATAAGTTAGAAGTATAAACAATATGCAGTGGATTTCCATTACATAATCAGCTTTTATTTCTGAAGTTGAAATATAAAGCACTTCTTTTTTGTATTGTTGATATTTTAAATGAATTTTGCATCATAATTAAGCTTTTATGATATGATTATTCTAGATTTATAATAAAATTTGAATAATTTTCTGCCTCCATACTTCCATTGATAAAAAGAGAAAAAAATTATGCTAATAATCAATAAATTTGGTATATTAGAATTGAGAAAATATAATATTATATTTATTAATTATAATCAAAATAGAATAAAAAATAGCTATTATTACTGTAGTGTAAAATTTTAATGAATAATAATTATTTTATATTAATTTAAATTTTATGATACTTCTAAACAAATATCAGCATCATTAATTTGTTGTGTACCTTCAATTAAAAATTCTCCCTGTGGGAACAATCCTGCAAATGTTTATAAATAAGCCTAATCAATAAGCAAAAATTTAAATTGTCATATCTCTCTTAATTTTAATTGAAATATTTGAAAATGTTTCAATTATTTTGGAAAATATTCATTCAGTATATCAGATTGATGAAAACACAATTTTTTATACCATCCAACAATTATAAGAATATTAAACAATTACTATTTTTATATAGCTTCATCTCCACTGAATAAAATAAACCATGAATGAAGATATATGGACCCCCTGTTTTATAATTTAATTTCTTTGTGCATTATAGTGCATAAAAAAACAAAGTATTATGCAGATTTCACTGAATGAAGTTCTGTCATATAATTATTTCAAAAGTATCATAAATTCATCAAAATTTCATCATAATGAACAATAGTTGATATAAATAACTTATTTTTCCTTTATTATGCAAGCTTTAGTTTTTTTTTTTAAACTCAAAACCTAACAAAATCTAAAAAAGTCTTCTCACAAAATTAGTTATAATATTTATTGATCAACTAAAATGTTGGATGATTTGTTGATGCTGTTCTAATTAGACTACAGATAATTTCTTTAATCAATATCACAAACCACAGAGATAAAGTAAAGTGGACAGAAATTTCCTGGGAAATGAATAGCAGGAGTATACAGGGTGGAAGAAAAGTCTGTACCCTTCCAAATAACTTGATAACAATCATAGATTTCAAAAATCTGTAAATGCCAACAAATAGGAAGTCATTGGTGGGCTATCTGATGGTGATCTTCAAATGAGCTGATTATGCAAATGAGTACACTTGCAAATCCTATCTCATAAACTATAACAGATAATGAAAAATTTCAATAACAAACTTGTTCAGCATTCAAATCTGAACACTTTAAAAAAACTTTATCCAAAACTGAAACAAAAATATTTTTACATGCAAATCATATCATATGCCATTTCATATCTGGTTCTGGAGATTTCCCTAACAGTCATCTTTCTGTTCAGTTGGCATAAAAAACTACATTCACACATGTGCAATTCAGTGTACATATACAGTACAATGGCTGAGTACACACTTAATGAAATGACTGCCATGATCATATGTTATGTTGCTGCTGATATGAATGTTGCTACTACATCTTGATTTTCATCAGAAAAGACATCCCTCAGCATGAACACTTTGATCTGTCATACGTCAATTCCTTGAAATGTCCAAGATCAGGTCACCCACAAATAGCAATTGATGAAACCACAACTTTTGTTCATACATAATAACAGTAGAGGATTTTCAAGACTGCATTATTACTGCTTGTGCAGAGATTTCTACTGACATTCTAAAATTTGTGAAAAATGCCATCTAACATCATGTTCAACTGTATTTGGATGCTGGTAGAAGACATTTTGAGCATATCCTTGATTTAGTTTTTGCTTATTGTTTAGGCTCTGTGTTTTCAATTTATTGATTTGGGTATTATGTTTTGGTGTTTGTTATTTATATATCAGAAATAAGTGTCAATTCTTTGCATATAAAAATGTTTTCATTTCATTTTTGAGTGACTATTCATCCGATTTTGATGAAGTTTTTTTAATGTGTTCAGAATTGAATGCTGAACAAGTTTGTAATTGTAAATTTTTCCCTATTTATTATGGCTTATTACAGTGTTCTCAAACTTATTTCTATGAACACCCCCTAGTGTATACAAAATTTACTAATCCCCACTTTAATATTCTGCAAATATGAAGAAAAAATATATAAAAATAAAAATCAGTTTTATTGATTAATACACGATTTTTAATGCATATTTTTATAAAGATGGATAATTATTAATTTGTCAAATACTAACATTAATAGAATAATAATTAAAAAAAAATGTATTTGTTATTAAAAAATTTAATTTAATTTGGAATGAACATAATCAATGAGAAGGATGCAGTTGATGCTGTGATATTAAATGATCAAAATCAGGTTCAATATTTGTAAGTTGCAGTTATAAATCCCCATGTTTTAAGATATCCAAATGATTTCATTGATCAAGAGTTGACATATCACACCAAAAGCATGCTCTACTAAATAGGAAGTTGGAAATATGATAATTAATTTCTTTGCTACTGCCCGTAAAGGAGGATATCTGCCAGCTATTTTTTTCTGCATCAAAATTCTTGATGATAATTTCTAAATTTTGGCTTCAATTCAATATCATTTTATAATTCAATCAGTTCTTTGATTAAACATTCCACAACATAATTGTAATTTAAAAATGGATTTATTATCTAATCAAGAACTTCCAACTCAAGTAAATCTCTGAATCTTGTAATGTAATGCAACATGAGCAAACACAGCAGCTAAATCATCCCAGCCATGTGCACTTGCATGACTTGTGACATCCCCCTACTGTCCGCTTGCTACTTGGATGCTCCATCTAATGATCCAATCACCCCCAGGGGGCAATATTGCCCACTTTGAGAAACACTGGTTTATGATATAGGATTTGCAACTTTACTAATTTATATAATCAGCTCATTTGAAGGTCATCATCAAATAGCTCACTCATGATTTGGTTAAGTTAGTTATATTACGCTGCCATATCCTCATGGGATATTCTGTATCTGGTGTGGCCACTTATAATTCCCATCACAGGATGGGATATTTTTATCTAGCGGCGATCACTTATAGAACCCATCACAGATCGGCCAACACCCATGATGGGGTCAACTGGATGGTTGAAGGATGGGGTTCATTGGGCCAGGCCCGGACCCCTCCTAAAAACTGGAGGTGTGGAACCCAGATTTGAACACGGATCCTCCAGGGTGGTAAGCCAAAACTTTACCACGTGGCCATCTGGCCAACAGCTCACTCATGACTTCCTATTTGTTGGTATTAACAGATTTTTGAAATCTATAATAGTTATCAAGTTTAACAGATTTTTCTTCTATCCTGTATACTGTAAGTTCTATTTAAATGATGGATGAATGTTTTATGTTTGTATTTTTTGATCTTTTGCCTAAACAACAGTGAAAAAAAAAAAAATGAATGATTAAGAAATAATAATGTCTATTTTAACAGAATTAACAAATATTTTCATACTATCTATAATATTTTTTTCAGTTTTAAATAGTAAGTAATATTTTCTAATTCATCATATGAAAAATTCATTTTTGCTTGAAATTTCAGAAATTAAATTTATCTTCAATACAAAGTTAGAACAATATCAATATAACAATATATGAAATCAAGAAGGAAGGAAGAAAAGTAATTCTATGAACAAGATTCATTTAAAACAACTTTTATAAATACTTTATATAAAAATATTTGGTGACAAAAATATTTAGGAATCATTATCAGAGGCTGGTATTTTCAATAAGAAATATAAAAATGCACATTCACAATAATTCCAATATGGAATATCTGGATTGTAATATTCATTTTCCTCTGTTTTAATCCCTATTAAAGACATGTTTATATATCATTAGCCATTGCTTTGAAATGACTTTGGATGTATTTACATATGAAGAGCATCTGAAGTATTAAAATATTTGTTACCCATTTACTGTAATGTAAAAAAAATAATTATAAAAATAAGAAAAATATCAGTTTACTTATATGTTTTGTTCAGTCATTTAGTTGTAATTGCATAATTATTAGTCAGAATTAATATATAAAAAATTTTAAACATAAAGGTTTGGACAAATTCCAAACAATTATAGCACTTTGAGCAGGAATACTACTATATTTATACCAATAACATTAAAATTATACACCATAAAAACGTTTATTCGTTTATTTGAAGCACTTTCAGCTTGTTTACAGCCCTCATCAGTGGTACATTCCATTATAGGTCATTCTTTATGGTGTACAATTTTAATGTTATTGGAATAAATATAGTAGTATTCCTGCTCAAAGTGCTATAATCATTTGGAATTTATAAGTAACAGATTGAGTGAACATTATAATATAAAGGTTTGGACATTTTGAAAAATTAAACTTTAGTGCTACAATACATATAGTAATACTTTACATATAGTAAAGTCTTAATACTTTACATATTGTAAAGCATTTCTTCAAATTCATCCACACTCAACATTAATTAATTACACATTACTGTTTGAAAACTACAGCTCTGTTTGTGGTAAGAACAGATTACATATCATATTTTCTAATTTAAATCTAGATTTTCTGACTAATTATTACCATATAGTATTAGTGTTAGTGTATTATGATACATTACATTACTATACAGTATTGTATTAGTTAGTTGTAATACAGTACTCTACAGTATCTTTGTATTTAGGCAGTATAGTGTACTATGGTATATAATATAGATTTATTTACATTTGCTGTTTGCATGATATCCTATTAAACAGAATATATCCAGGACACTAATTGGTGTATATCTGTATTGTTAGACTTAACAACAATTGATTAAACAAAATTTCATTAATATTAGTAACACCACTGTCACGGAAACAACATCACAATATTATTGGTCATAAAGTGTGTTTTAAGATTATTCAAAATGATTAATATTTTAAGTGTATTGAATAATTATTATACATATATTAATATTCAAAATTTTATTATTTTATGAAAATTTTAAATAAATATTGATATAAAAATTGATAATTATGCTCAGATTTTGATTAATTATAGCTTTTTCAATTTAATTTTGCATAGTTTAATATTTTTATTTTGCAAGATTTCTTATTTTAGTATTATTTTACATTTATATATTTTTCCAAATTGAATAAACCCATATTTGATTTTTGTAATCCATATTCCACATTATAACTAGTCAAAAAGTATTTATTATTTTTTATAATGTAAATTCATTTTTATATCATTGCTATTTAAAAGACATACAAATATTTTTCATTATTATTGATAGGAAAATAAAAATCTCTTTCCCTTTTCTTCCAGATGATTATTTTACTGTGAAATATTTCAAGAAAGGTTCTCATTTTTTTATATTTTAATTTTATTTTCTGTAAGTGCTTGATTAATACAATAGTTTTAAAAATAAACAAGCAATAATCAATCTAATCAATAAAATATAATTAAATTTTATGATAAGACAATTTAATTCTAAGTTATAACTGGAAAATAAATACTATGCTTTTGTTTAAAAATTGCTTCATACCAAGCTGATTATAACTTTAATTTTCAAAAATACATAATATTTCTCCAAACCAATCAAGAAAATTAAAACATTGTTTGTTTTTTTTTGTTTTCATATTGAAATTAAATTAGGATATCATAAAACTCATGAACTCTAAACTTATTAGCTCTTCAGGTAGAAAATATTTATTTCAACATTTCTGGTTACTCAGAACTTCACTTTTTCAGACATGCTGCATAGAATAAAATAATAGAATAGAAATTAAGAATTTTGAATTTTAAAATTTAAATTAAAAATATTGAATGTTCACATTTAAAATATAATTATATCACATTTTAAAATATAGGAAAAACTGCTTTGTTATTACTTCAAACTTAATCCCTACAAGAAGCACTAAACAGCAGGTGTAAAAACTAAAAATTTTTAGTTTTTACACCTGCTGTTTAGTGCTTCTTGTAGGGATTAAGTTAAAACATTTAAAATAATACTAAAAGAAAATTCAATATAAAACATAAGATAAATAATCAATGCAAATTAATAAAGTAATTAAAACTATAATCTCATCATTTCTCTGTCATTGTTAAGGCAATCTGTAAATAACAGTTAAGTATTGGTTAATCACAGAGTCATTAATAAGAGTATTGTGAAATTTCCAATCAGAATAAATTATTCAGTTTAAATATACATTGATACTGTAATTTAAGTTATGATTTCAGAAAAATATGAATAAAGAAATAATAATAAATATAGCATGCCAAAAACAATAGTTTCTTTCTAAACAAGTTTTTGTTTGCCATATTTCATTATATTTTTTGAAACAGTTCAGAGATAAATTTCTTCAGAAACTTTAAAGAAATGTTGAAAGATTAAGAAAAGAATGCAAAATTGGATAAAAACAATATAACTGTATCAAAACATGCTAAAATTGTATACTGTACTGTATAAAAAGACAAAGTTTTTAGAAATTTTGCAGACAAAAATACTTGAAATAAAAAATCAAAAACACATTGGAAAATAACTTCCAGCAATGATGGCAATTATTTTCCAATGTTAAACTGAAAATATTACACTGAAATAAAGATGTGCTGACTGAAGAACTAATTTTATTTGCATCTAATCTAATTTTCTTTTTAATTAAACTATTTTGTTTGGTTTGTATTTGGATATTTAATCTTAAAAATATTGCATTCATCAGTGATTTATTTCTATATTTTCTATACAGTAGACTCAATTCATCAGGGTAATGAGAAATTAATTTTCCCAGATAACTGATTCCCCGATAATCCAAAAGATATTCAAAAAATTAGAATTATGGACAGCATGCATTTAATATTAAAAAATAAATAAATTGAATATATACATATATTCAAATATATAATTATTTATTGAAAAAGAAAACAAGAAATTTGTTTATTTGCAACAGGAAATTATTTCAATATTTGTAATTTTAATTTAATTATAATTTTGATAGCAAATTATCTAAGATATAATAAAGAAATGAATCTGAGGTATTTAAAAATTTTTCAACTATCTCATCTAAGATAAAATATTGATAATTAAACATCACCTATGGATTGTAGATTAATCCAATTCCAAATAATATGAAGTCTATTGTATTTTTATATTTTATAAATTAGTTATTTTAAAAATAATGCTAATATAAAAATTATTTTAAATTGGGAAAGTATATTGTTTTTATATTATTAGTCTTCACTTCTCTGTATTACAAAATTAAATTTACAGTCAGTTCCTGATATACATTACTAATTAATCTGGAAAAACACCATTTATGTCAGAAATCAATTTTCCATAGGAATCAATGATATAAAGGTTAATCAGTTTTCACTTGAAAGGAAAACATTAGACTGTACCTGATCTTAAAATACATGTACTGTATTTCGATTATACTATAAAAATTACTTTGCAATATGTTATTTATAATGCTATTAATATTTTTATTAACTTTTTTTTTATTTATAAGAAATATTTAAACAAAATTTTTATGATATTACATTGTATTGCAAACAATTACTTTTTCAATTTGTTCACATGATTTACTTTAGAAAAATTATATTAGACATTTTTTAGTGGAAATAAACATAAACAATGTCTAAATTGATGGCTTGGGCTCAGACTACCAAATATTTTCCAAGAGATGGACCTAGATTTGAGCACCATGTTCTCTGAATGGAAAACCATAGTGTTTCCAGATAGTCGGTCTGGCTGATAGCACAGTAAAATTGTTGGGTGGATGGCCATGGTGGAAGCTTGTTGTACTTTTTCCTGTAGGACTGGACTGGATTCGATTCCCAGACCCCATACCTCTAATTTTAT
The DNA here is from genome assembly GCA_000484575.1 of Olivierus martensii. Taxonomy (NCBI): domain Eukaryota; kingdom Metazoa; phylum Arthropoda; class Arachnida; order Scorpiones; family Buthidae; genus Olivierus; species Olivierus martensii. The sequence goes on along the minus strand of AYEL01091637.1, from coordinate 4,690 downwards.
TAGGAGAGATCAGATCTGATTTGCTGAATCCATTTCTCCACCTAAAGACTAACCCACCAGAGTTATGAGCAACTTGTAGGAATAGAAATGCCCTACTGCTTAGTAATCATCAAGTGAAAAGTGATGTAAAACTGCATAAAAAAAAAAAAACAATAAAATCAGACTAAATTAAAATATCTGTTGAATTTCAAGCCATTGGATCTGCCATTTTCAATTTGAAAAACTACCATCAGATTTGTAATCTATATCCCCTAAAACATCCATATACAGATTTTTGTCAAAATAGGGCTAACATTAAAAATCTATTAAATTTGAGAGTTGCCACTTATGAACCCCTTTTGAGTATAAGTTTTTTAACCAATATATGAAAAGGGATATTTTTCTCAACATGAAACATTCAAATTATTGAGAAATAATGATTTTTAAATCATAAAATAAACATTGGAAATTTAGTTTTTCTTTTTTCTATCTCTTTGGGATTAATTTTGATTTGCCATATTATTCCAAACCAATGTAGTAGTTCCTCTATACCATTTCTAAATTTCAGCTTTGTAGGTTATAGAGAAGTACTCAAATTTGTGTGGACAGATATACAAACATACAAATATTGTCTGTAAGTGTTTTTATATATATATATATGTTTATGTATATATAGATTCTTAAATATATAAATTGACTGTCAATAAAAAAAAAATAAAAATTTACAATTTAATGAAAGTTCATGTTCAGGAGGAAGTACTTACTCTTGAACTTGTAGGTACATCATTTGGATATTTCCAATGTCCAGTAATACAGGTGATAATGCAAGAATCTTTGAAGATAATTTGAGGAAATCAAGCACTGAAATTTGGGGAAACAATAATCTCTTTTGGGACCTCTCATAGTAAGCAACTTTTTTAATTCTTATTAATTTGTTGCTATTCATTGCTCATTCAAATCAATATTCTCAAAAATCTTAATGCCAGATTCAATGAGTCCAACCCTTCAATTAGCTTTGAAATTACTCTAGTCGTCTTCTTAGATTTAGGATCAGATTCCTCAGCTTCTTCTTTCTGTGCTTTGCCTCTGAATTTCAATAATATCAAACATTGTTTAGCATCTCTGAAACCATCTGCAATATTAACTTCCAAATCACTTCATTTAGAATATTGAAAATTTTTTAAAAGTCCTTCACTGTTAGATCTTTATTTTACTTCATGTCTTTGCTCAAACTGGCAAATGAATATTGAATATAGCAGGTGTTTAACATATTGATCACTCCTTGATTCATGAATTAAATTAGACAGTGTTGAGATAGGTGCTAACTTTTACTCATTGATCAAAGTTCAGAAAGGCTGTAAGGAGTAGCTAGCAGCATTATTGATGATAAACATTATCTTAAAAGATAGTTTTTGTGTGCAACATGAAGGAGAAAATGGTGGTTAAACTAGTCTTTAGGTATTTCAGCAATAATCTAAACCTTGGAATTTTACTTCCAAATAACTGGAATCCTAGACTTTCACTTGTTCTTAAGAGTTTATAGATTCTCTGAACACCAAATCCAACTGACTTCAAATTGTAATCATCAGCTTCAAACTTTCATTATTTTAAATCCAGGAAATATCTTCTCTTGATGGAAAATAAATATTCTGCTGACTTCATCTTCCAAAAACTTCCTGCTTCATCAACATGGATGACAGCCTTAGAGCAATCGCTTCACACCTCTATTAATTTCTTCAATCATTTGGAGGAAGAAAAAGCTTTTTCCAATTATTCTAGCAGTTTACTAGAATATCTATTAACATTTACAATCTTACCAGTATCTGCAATATTATACCAGCCATAGTACAGCTAGTTCTTAACTTACAACAAACTTGTATTTACAATAGCAATGTCATTGATAAATTTGTTATTAGTCCATGTAATTGATCTGTGTTTGATTCCCTGACCTAATAATCTAATATATAGAAAGCATCCTTTTTGTATCTGATTTTTGTATTTTGTGTTCATTAAGTTTATTATGATAAAGTGGAGTATAATAATAAATATTGGTAGGGACAATCCATAAATTTTGAACATTTTTAACTTCTGACAATTTCTTTCTTATACCAGTGGAATTCAAAATTCTCAGAACTGAACTCTGTCATAAGTCAAGGACTACTAGATTTTTTGATTCTTAGAGTGTTTTTAGTCCAAATCTGAATTTTCAATATTTCAAAAAGCATTCTGTCTATTTGCATTGTAATTTATCATTTTATTATAAAATTTAACACTGTTTATGTTACAGTTAGCTATATAGAAACATTCTGTTTACAATTCCTAAACAGAAATTAATAGTCATAGCAAGATTATAACATTATATAAGACACAATTTTTTTATTTTAATAAAAAAAATTATTTTATTTCTATTATTTCTTGGAGCAGATGACATAAATGCAAAACAATGTAAAACAAGACAATGTAACAAATAGGATGGAATTTGAATTTAATACAAATGAATTAAAAAATTAATACTGTAAATGCAAAATAATAGAAAGAAACATTAACATGAAACCTAAACTCAAAATTGTATAATAAAGATATATGAATTTAAATGCACATTAGGTCTCTTATTTACATAGTTAATTTATTCCAAAAATTTGCATGGAAGTTATAAGTTGTATAAGTCCAATAATCTTTAATATATATAAATATGAAAAATTGATAAATAGAATGATTAAATGAAAATAATAAGCATTGATATAAAAATTTTGGAGAAATCAGGATTATAAATAATATTTTTATAAATAAATAAATTGTTTAATAAAGTTTTTATTTGAATTTTATAGTATCAAGTACAAAAAAAAAAGGATTTATACATCTGTGTATTTCTGAAACTGCAGAACTTAAAACTGTGTAAATTGGGGACCTATTATATTATAAGTTTAAATATAATTTTATATTATTTATTTGAATATTTTAGGAAATGTACCTCATGCTGATGGCTATATGTCAGAACCTGAAATAGGAAAAGGTATTTCATTATTTTTTATATTTATGGATTTATAAACTATTTGTTTATTGATTCTATACAAGCCAAACTCCCCCAGCAGTTATTTTTGTATTAACTGCGCCAAATTAATAATAAATTTTAAAATTTCGCTACGGTGCCACCATCTATCGGATTAATAATTAATAATTTAAATTTATAGGTTAAGATGGGCCATCTATTATTTAATAATTGAACTATAATTTTTACTAATTTCCCGAAATTAAAAATTTGCCTTGGCCTGGAATCGAACCAGGGACTTCAGGTTACCATCCCGACGCCTTACCAGCTAGACTACCAAGGCTCTGGCAGATTTTAATTTGGATATGAATTGGATTGGCAAATTAACAATATTGATTGACAAAGTTTTCAAGAAATTCTCTTGTATTTGGTTTCTCTTGTTCCTATTTTGACTGTCAACACTCTACTATTACTGAAGTATTGTAATATGTATAAATTACAGCATATGGCTAATCAAGCTATTCAATGCATTATTGATTGGAGTACTCTCAACAAGCACTCAACAATTTAAATGTACTGCTATCATTTTGATAAATCTGAATTATTTAAGGTGAAATGTATTTTTATTAAAATAAACAATTCATCAAACTACTACTATCAAATATTTAGATGTTTTTCAAATACATTTTTACTTGGAGTGACCATGCTAATTTTATTTACAATAAAATACTTTCCATTTTCTGTCTTCTTCAGTGCAAAATCAGTAAAAATTTGAAACCCATATATAAGCTGACCCCCAACTCTTAAGTACCAGAATCCCTTGATTAGTGCTGTTAATAAATCTTCACAATACACCACGTTTCAAAACTGCACTAATCAAACTAAAAAACCAATGGGAATACAGATAGGCCTCGATTAGTGCGAATAATTGGTTCCATGAATTTCTCGCACTATTCGAAGTATTAATTATATGTAAAATATGGTAATTGGTTCTTGCTTTGTGATTCTGGCCATTAGCTAACCTCACGATGAATAACCACAATTCTAACTTAAACAGCAATTGTTTAAGAAATATTTATTTTCATATTTTACATCGTTGTTCATCACTTAAGAAATATTTATTTTCACATTTTACATCGTTGTTCATCATCTAAATTAACCTTACCAGGAATTGTGTTCAAACCATCATCAAACCAACTGCCAAATCGAAACCAAAATAGCGAATCGACCATCATCAAACCAACCACCAAATCGAAACCAAAATAGCGAATCAAATGCAAAAGTTGAGCACCACCTGGCCGCCATCATCAAACCAACTGCCAAATCGAAACCAAAATAGCGAATCAAAAGCACATCATCAAACCAACCGCCAAATCGAAACCAAAATAGCAAATCGAAAGCGGATATAAATAAAACACAAACACAACATACGTGTGTGTGTGTGTGTGTGTGTGTGTGTGTGTGTGTGTGTGTGTGTGTGTGTTTTTTTTGTTTATTTGTGTTACAGGATGTAGAATCCAATTTTAGCAAAACTAATTCTGTCTGATAAAAATTATGCCATTTAGGTAATCTTAGTAGTTTTGAGCGTTGCTTTTATGTAACTCAATCACATCCATTTTTTGCTCTAGCGTAATCACTAACCTCTTCTTTTTTCGTTTCCTGTTTTATCGTCAAAAGTGTTCTTCCTTTTATCCATTTCGATACTTTTTAAAAGAGAAAATT
>AYEL01091636.1:0-14713 GCA_000484575.1 Olivierus martensii | reverse complement strand
AGCGTCAACCGAACAAATACTATGGTTGATGTGGTGAGTTAGTGTTGAATACACCAGTGACGTCACTGGTGAATTTACAAACAGTTTAACAAACATGGTTTACATCACTGGTGGAGTGTGTTGAATTTAAAAACACTCCCTATGCGATCAGTGCTGGAACGAAAGATCGTTGGCTGGAACTCAAGAAACTAGTTTAAATTTGCATAAAATCATCTGAAAATGCATGTCTCATATAATACGGAACGTATCATTAGCGTTGTACGGGAGTCCACTATACATTTTATATATATATATATATATATAATATTACAGTATGTACAACGTTATAATGATTACGAGTATAATATTTATTGTAAAAATCGTATATCTTCTGTTTTTAAGTCATAAAAATTAATTTTTAAAATAGTTTATACTGTAATCAATAAACTTAAATGTTAAAAAAAAATTATATTCAGAAAATATATTCTATTTTTATGCTTTAATTGAGAAATTTAAAAACATTCATTAAAACGTTGAGCTATTGTTTTTGATAAAAAACAAAACCAAAAAATTGCGAAATAGAAACAATAATTAAAATTCAGTTGCATTTACCTTCATATCTTTTTATCTTAAATACAAAAATAACGCAATATCAGTAACTGTGTCTATTAGAATAAATAATGATTTTTTTCAATATAAAAATTTGGCATTGAACAATAATTTATAAATTAAATTTTAAACTTTATAAAATAAAATTAAAAGAAGTTTCTTCATAATTTTATGAGAGTTAATAAGAAAAAAAAAATAGCACTTACTTTAATTAATTTTTATATGTTAAAGGTTCTTTTCAAACTCCTCATCTGAATGTGCCATCTACTTTGGATATTCCAATAAATGCTACCTTGAATCTTTTCTGTTGGGGACAATATTCTTTGGAATGGAATTATCCACAGTTAAGCGTAAGATAATTTTCTTACATCAATAATTATTGAACTGTAAAATTGAATTTAAGATATTTAAATTATTATAAATTTTAATTTATAAACGATGTTACATTTATAAAATAACAATTTTATTTATGAAACTTATTATTCACGAATTCAATATTTTCATATACATTAAAAACGAAGAAGCGATGCAACGTATCTACATTTTCAATTCTGATTTTTTTTTTTAATTTAAAATTAGTATTTATAAAATTAATTAAAAACATTTAAAATTGCATCCACATTATAGATTATGTAAACAATAATTTAATTTCCTAAAATAATATTTTTTTGGTCTCCAATAGATGGCGTCATGCAAAAACGCACGCGCCAGTGACGCCAACAGATAGCGCCACGCGAAACAGGCGTGTGCGCAAACCCTTTTGCGCGCGTTAGTGGCGCCAGTGAACTTTCGACCTCTATAATTCGTAAACCTTTGACTTTTGACGCTTGGTCCAATAGGGATATTTTCTTGTCTCGACCCCCCTATCGACGGTACATTTTCCCCGGGGCAGTGAACTTTCGACCTCTATAATTCGTAAACCTTTGACTTTTGACGCTTGGTCCAATAGTGATATTTTCTTGTCTCGACCCCCCTATCGACGGTACATTTTCCCCGGACTTTGCAATATATGCAATCCTACTCTAATGTTTCTTAATTTATCATTTAATCATCGTTAATCAATTAAAAGAGAAAAACCATGTCAATTACTGCACTTTCACCACACACTTTACGGAAAGTAAGCCATGATGTGACTTGAACTTTTGCAGTCAACTGTCCGATCTCTTGAAATCGTTCAATTGGAGTTTCGAAGCAAAAATTTCTGCTTGTTCTTTGAGTAGGTTGCCATTAATGGATATATTGCTGCCTCTCATTTTCCTGAGACAATCACAGTCAACTGTCCGATCTCTTGAAATCGTTCAATTGGAGTTTCGAAGCAAAAATTTCTGTTTGTTCTTTGAGTAGGTTGCCATTAATGGCTATATTGCTGCCTCTCATTTTCCTGAGACAATAAACCAGCGCATTCGCTTCACGGAAATATTTTGGGAAGATATTCTGCCGTTATCGTGATCAAAGATTTTATCTCGGGGTTTGATGATTGTAGACAGAGAATTCTTCGATATCCCAAACTTTTTCGCAATTTTTGTCTTGGTTAGGACACTTTCATCAACTTCCTTCAAAATCTGTTTTTTTTTTTTTTTTACATCTACAGGTAAACAAATTTGTTTCTTTTTATGCGCATTGAAGAACGAAAGTGAAACATCGAAAACGAAACCGAAAACAGGATCTACTTTATTGCAGGGGTGCTCCTTTGCAATAAAGTGAACGATCCCGTTTTCGATTTCGTTTCCAAGTCACTTCATTCGTTATGGAGAAAAACCACTTTTCTGACTTGTGGTTTGCAGAAAAATCTAAGTAGCACTAATTGAAATCGCATTATTCAAACTCGCACTAATTGAGGCCTACCTGTAATTATAATGAATCCTGGAAAATATCAAAATTACAATCTGCTTCAATTCATTTTCCGATGTGAGCTTGGAAATGAGAGATCTCTCCATTATAACATTAGTCTATAGGAAACCAACAAACAGCCCTATAATTATACTGGAATGGTCAAATAACAAATGGCACTATAAAAAAGCAGCTTTAAGATTCCATGTCAGTAGATCACTTATGCATTGTTCTGATGAGAGGTTGTGGAAAAATGAAGCAGATTAAAAATATAGTGCAAAAGCATGGATATAAAAGAAATTTAATAGACAACTTATGTAAAGAATTGCATGAAAAACAGATAAATATGCAGAGTATAAATCAAGAACGAAGGATTTATGAACTAGAGTCAACTGGAAATCAGTGTAGAGCGGATTTTACAATAGTGCCAGATGCACTAAAACACTTCAAAACAGTAAATAAAATAATAAATAAAAGAGGCATGAAACCAGCATTCAAAAGGGCACAAACTGTATTTAGTGTATTTCAAAACGTTAAAGATGTTTACAAACAAGAAGAGAGAACGGGAGTATACGAAATTTCATTGAAAAACCTAGAAAATGATAGAAAAGAAGTATATATTGGAGCAACAACGAGAAATCTAAAAGATAATTAACTGAGCATAAAAGGGACATAGAAAAAGCTAATTTGACCACTGCTCTAGCTAAAAGAGCATATGAATATAATGTAAAAATAGAGTGGGAGAAGAGCAGAGTACTGAAGCCATATAACAACGTAAACGAGCTGTTTATTGCGGAGGAGATACAAATATATAGAGGTAGTAATAAATGACAAACAAATGAATAATATATCTAAAGCCTGGAGGTTTGCTTTACAACAAAGTTCTCCAATATAATATTGATGGAAAGTAATTTTGGTGCAAATATAATTTTATGCTTTTAGAAATTATGATGCGATTGGACTTACATTTTTCTTCGCGTGAATGCAATTTTATTTAAATAAATTTTATTTTTGTTAGATTTTAGCATAAAATATAAAATTCTGTTAGAAATTCAAAATTATTGTAGAATTTAAAAAATTTTTTAAACTTAAATTCTTAAAGTTATATTCTTAGTTCTAGAACTGTAGCGTTTTATATTGTATTCCATTAAAAGTTTGTAAGAGCTGATGATGGTGTATAAGCCGAAAATGTTACTCAGATTAAATTGTTTCATTAGAAAAATACTAGACTGCTTGTGTGTGCTTAGAATTAGTTTAATAGTTAGTGAAATGCCGAAGAGAACAGTTAAATTTTTATTTTTATTTTACTGTTTTATTTATTTATTTCCATTTATCGTAACATAATATAATAATATAAATCCAAACTTATATATTATAGAAAACCATCTAGTTACTACAGTTATGATAACTTTAATTTGAACAACAATTGACTAGTATTCTATATGTTCTTCTAAAAAATGTATTGATTAAGTGCTAATAGAAAATATGTTTTTTTTTTTTCCCTTTATAAACTCAAAAGCACTATATATTATAGCTTACAGCTTAGATTAAATATTTAGTCTACCTAGATATGTGCTTGTTTGTGATTATTTAACTTAAGTTTATTTAATCATATAGCTTATTTTATGTTATTTATGCTAAAAGTTATTTGGCTACTTTTGAACTTCTGAATAGTTTATTTTTAATTATAAATTAATAATCACAAAACTTTTTATTTAAATTATATTCCATATAAATTCAATAATTTGTACTACTAATATAATTTTCAAAATCATCATATATCAATAATTGAAAAATAATTATTTATATAATTTTTTTAAATTTCAGATTATACAGTTAAATACTCTAAGAATAAGTATGCTAAAACATTAGAAATTATAAATGGAAATAATGAAATTGAGTGAGTGCATTTTATAATAATAAATCACTTTAATTAAAATTGCATAAAATTAAATAAAATCAGTGAATTAAAAACTAGCACAAGACTACAAAAATTATTTTATTTGACAAATGTTTTCAAGTCTTGTGCTAGTTTTGAATTCACCGTTTTACAGTATTTCAAAAGCAGAGAGATGCAAGAAAATATTTTATAAAAAATTTATGAAATGTCAAAGTAATTATTTTTATTCATTATAATTAATTATGTTAATTATATTAACTGTGCTATAATTAATAAAATCTAATATGTTAAAAGAATTTCATTATTTAAAATTTTAAAACAATCTATTCTGATTTTGAAAGGATATTAGCAAATACTTCTGTCTGCATTAGCATCTGTCCTTTGGAACTATAGTTAATGTTTATTAATGTTTTATATACACTAATACAAGTAGTTCTGAACATTATGAATTAATTCATTCTTGGAGTGATCTTGTAAAGTAACAACTCTTAAACCAAGAATCAATTTCCCAAAGACAATAATAAAATCAAGAATTCCATTTTCAGCAATTCAATTTGATCACAGTAAAATTATGTAAATGCCAACAAAATCAATAGTGATTTATTTATCTAAAGAAATGCCAATAATTCTGGTTTTATTTATTAGCTAAAAGTTTTCATATTCTGATCAGAAAAATTATCTTAAATTTATGTAATTCTAAAAAATCTTCATTCTACTAAATTATTGGCAAAAATAAATTCAGTTTTCTGGAAGTTAGTGTTGATTTTTTTAATTATATTTATTAAAAATTCATTAATTATAGATTTTATTATGGCAATTATTTTAATAAAACAGACTCAAAATAATTTACTTATTTAAATCATCATATCAGTTTGATTTATCATCTTCTGATAAAACAACAAACTGCTATCATTTTTCAAGTTTTTTTTATAAAAAATATATTAGAGATTTATATATCTACAATAATGTATAATCATTGTTTTATAAAGTTAAATAGCATTATATAGTTGCAAAATCTTTGGAAAAATGCAGTAAATATATTATGGATACTCATATTATTGATAAGATAAGTGCCAAGTGTTATTTATCCTCTAGTATAAAAAGAAGACAATTTTGTCTTAAAATCAATGGTATATACAGTAAATTTGATGAATTTGACACAATCAGTGAAGAAAATAAGCAAAAAAAATCATTGATTTAAACAAATTATAGTAGAAAATTAATCAACAATAAAGTACAGTAAGACTCCACTTAATGCTGCTCTGTTTAACTCTGTTTTGATATAATGCAGATTTTTTTGAATTCTATATTTTTATTGATTCACTTTAGCATGGCTTTTCAAACAAGATTTATGTAAGAATAACTTACATAATGCTCGTTATAATAACTTACATAAATCTGAAATTGCAGGAATTTGTTGCATTGATACTCCCATGCTATTTCACAGTGCATTTGATTTTGGTGCAGTGCAGTACATGCGAAAGTCTGCTGTGGTCAGAGTTCATATTTATGATTGACCATCAATGATATTTTACAGTAATAAAAATAACAATTATCCCATTTTAGTTTTAATCTGAATGCTACCACTTTAAACTATAGGACTATGAAGTTAAAACGTTTTTCTTTCATAAATATTATTTCATTGTTTATAATTTACTGCAATCTGATTACTGCTTTTTGTTCTTAAAACTTTTTATTTTCTAATTTTAAGAATTTTTTCATGAATGATTTATGAATACAAATCGATATTAGAAATAAAAAACATGTCTATAATTAATGTAATACAATAGTAATAATATATGTTACAAAATAAAATAAAAAAATCCTATGTATATATTTTTATTCACTGTCCTGTTTCACCTATTCTCATTATTTACGTGTTAAAATGACCTTGTTTAATGCTGTTTTATTTAGCACTTTGTTTCTTTAGAATGTATTCCATGTTAAACAGGGTCTTACTTTGCAAAGGCAAATATTTTCTTCACAAGATGAAAAAGTGATATAGATTTATGCTGTTCATTAAATCAAAAATTAATTGAGGGTTCATAAACAGGGATACAGTATACGGTATACAGAAAAGTGATACAGATTCATAACAATGAATCTATATTACTTTTTTCATCTTGTGAAGGAAATATTTGCTTTTGCAAAGAAACTACAGTATGACCCCATTTAATGCGTTCCAAAGAAACAAAGCGCTAAATGAAACAGCGTTAAACAAGGTCATCTTAATACACAAATAATGGGAATAGGTGAAACAGGACAGTGAATAAAAAAATATATGTAGCATTTTTGTTTATTTTATTTTGTATCATGTATTATTACTGCTGTATTACATTAATTATAAACATTTTTTATAATAATTGTATTCATAAATCATTTATGAAAATCAAAAATATTCCAGTAAATAATTTGTTTGTGGTATAAGGAAGGTTCTTCCTCATTTTGAGACTTTGTTTTTTCATTAAGAAGTCGTCCAATGTTGTTTGCCTTTTCCTTTTTCATTCAGCAAGCAATTGTTGATAGAAAGACATTGCATTCATGACACTTCGTCTTGCCTTTGAACATTATCAAAATTTGGATCATTTTGTATAAACTGATTCATAATTTTTGTAATAGTGACTAAACCTATTTTCACAAAAATATCAATGAAAGAAAAACATTCTAACTTCTAGGAATTATAGTTCGAAGTGGAAGTATTCTGGTTAAAACTAAAATCAATAATTATTATTTTATAGTTTAAAGTGGCAGCATTCAAGTTAAAACTAAAATTGGATAATTGTTATTTATTACTGTAAAATAACGTTGATGACCGATCATAAATATGAACTGTGACCCAGCAGACTTTCATATATACTGCACTGTGCTGATATCAAACGCAATGAGAGACGGCATAGGAATGTCAAAGCAACAAATTCATGCAATTTCAGATTTATATGAGTATAACGGTTTGAAAAACCGCGCCAAAGTGAATAAAAAAATATATAGAATTTGAAAAAACCACGTTATAGTGAAACAGCATTAATTGGAGCAGCGTTAAGCGGGGTCTTACTGTACCTATATATTAAATCTATTTTAAAATATCTTAGGGATGTATTGTTTAGATTTTAAAACTGATTATACTGAAATTTTTGTATTGATATTAAGGTACAGTCAGTTCCATAAAGTTTTGTACCTACCTCGTAGAGGCTAAGCTCACTGGAAGTTGATCAATTGTAAAGTCGGGTACTTGTACCGAGATTCAAGACAGTTTCAAATGGACTTGTCTGTTGTGACTAAGAATAGGGAGGGAAGTATACATGTGGGATGTGCTCATCATGTGCTCTAAACTGACAAGAATAAGTGATAGAGACTGATACCAGCATCGGTAGAGCGTCTGCCTACTGTTCCGAGGAGCCGAGTTCGAATCTTGTTTGGAGAAACATTATTTTTTTTTTTTTTGGTAAACATAATAGTTTGTGTTTAAATTTTAAACAATGCAATTAAAATATAAACGGTTTAAACATTTTCCAGACAAATGTGCAATATGGTGATGTGTTCATCTGAGGTTCTAAAAGATGCTTTAAAATTTAAAAAATAAATTTTCTGACTTCGCTTTATTTTATATTTTAAGTTTGAATAAACTAGATACTACATAATAATTTCTTTTTTACATTTATTAAACTCCGGTATTTGCTAAAATCTTTTAATATTTTCTAATATTGATAGGTTTAAACATCTTTCGGAAAAACAAAACATAAAAGCATTTAAGAAATTCCATATAACTGCGTCATTAGCTATCAGCATTTTTTTAAGAATTACTATCGAGTATTGGTCTCTTTATCCACCCTTTTATCCGATAAGCTAGTATTCTCTAGCTACATTGTGTTCTACAATGGACAAAATTCACATGACATCGTAGTCACATGTTTTAGTGAAAACATTGTAGTTTGCCTAAGTTTGAACAAGAAGGATTATAACTAATTCGTGCTAGTTTATTTACTATATTTAAGAAAAAAAGCAAAATATAATTTTATTATCATTTCTAATAGCATTAAGTAATTTCATTTTTAAAGTTACCGGTACTATTTACTCTAATATTATAATTTATATAAGCCTTGAATTTTTATTATATATTTAATGGATATCACTTCCAGATATATGTAGTTCATTACATTATAAGGATTTTAAAATTTTCAATTTAAATCGTATTTATTGTTAAAAATATAAGAAACTGAATTTTTACAGAAAATAATAGAAAGTATGAATAAAATTATTGATCAAATCAGGCATTCCAATTTGTTATTTTCTGATGATGATTAAGTTAACTGGTGAGAAAATTTAGTGATATAATAAAGTAATTTTGTTCTATTAAACATTTGATCTTCATTAATAGTATGAATACAATATATATTATTCATATTATTAAAAATCATAAACCAAATTTTCCATTAATAATGAACAAGAAGCTAAATATTTTTCTACTGTATTATAAGGTTATCGAAATTTCCTAGCTAGGTAAAATATGATCCAAATAAACCCAAATATAATTCAAAATTGCTATGAACTTCAAATGTGCAGAAATAAATATATTACAATTGATGTTTAACTCATAGCCCACAGTTACCCAACTGTGAGATTGTTCAGACTAAACCAAAATAAAATGCCATTATTAGAAACCAGAATGTTTTCTGTAAATGGTGTAAACTACATGAAAATAATTTCCATATGTAGATACTCTTCAAGTATATAATTAGCTATTATCTACAGCTTTTGGCATTATTACCGTAAATAACATAAACTTCAAATACACCGAAAACGTATGTTTCAGGATTATGACTTTGATACACCTCTTTGTCACTCTTGTTTTATTCAATAGCGAGTGGTATAACAACTTATCTCTTGATTGCGCATGTAATATTAGTGATAATATGCACCATTTTTGTTTCATTAATAACAAAATAGATTAGTTCATTATTAATAAAACAAAAATTCCCTACAGAACATCCAAAGTCATCTTGCAGACAAAAAAATTAACACGTGCAATTAAAATTACCCACCCTCGTTGCTACGACAACAGTTAATGGAATCATCTGATACTCGGAGAGTTCAAATAATTTGCCAGATGATGAATCACATTGCTTTGAACTATTGGAAGGAAGCCAAACACCTTCTGCTTAGGTACAAAACTTTATGGAACCGACGGTACATATAGTTCTTGACTTATGATGGAGTTCTGTTCACACATCCATGTTGCAAATTGATGTGGGCATAAGTTGAACTATTGGAAGGAAGCCAAACACCTTCTGCTTAGGTACAAAACTTTATGGAACCGACAGTACATATAGTTCTTGACTTATGATGGAGTTCTGTTCACACATTCATGTTGCAAATTGATGTGGGCATAATTAGAACTATATCTCTTGATTGCCCACTATCATTGTTCATAGCACAATACATTATTATAATAAACTTAACACAAACTTAAAGAAATTTGATAAAAAATAGACATTTTTAGTATATCTGATCATTGGACATGGATTTGTAAGCATATGAATTATATTGATCACAGGCAGAGTTTACTGATTGCATCATGGTTGTAATCTATTTACAAGTGTTTGTATATAGATGACATTATAAATTAAGGACTATCTGTATAAATATACGAGGCTGAGTCAAATGAAAACCGGAAAATCATTGTAGAAAATCGAAAACCGCTCCCATTGCGATCAGACCTGGTACACATATGCGTGGACTCTCCCGCCATCAATTGCGTGTTGGTCCCGTGTCCCCATGTGACCCAGCGGAGACATACGGGCATTTCCAATATGGCGGCCCCTCTGTTGGAATGCTCCAAAGAAGAGCAGCGTCGTGTGATCCCTTTCCTACACAGTGAAGGCATGAAACCAATAGAAATCCATCGACGCATGTTGGCACAGTATGGTGCTGCATGTGTATCGCAGACTTAGGTATACGAATGGTGTAATAAATTCAGCAGCGGCACAAGTTTGGCAGATGCGCTGAGGCCAGGCCAGGCACATCGTGTTGTGACAGCCGAGGCGATTGCAGTGGCGGAGGAGATGATTCTGCAGGATAGACGGGTCACCATCAATGACATTGCAATGGCATTACAGGTCAGTCATGGCTCTGCTCAGCATATTGTCCATAATGAGCCGAAATACCGGAAAGTGGCTGCAAGATGGGTCTCTCGTTGGCTGACGCTCGAAATGAAGGAGAGGCCCCAATCCTCCTTACTCTCCTGACCTCGCGCCCTCCAACTTCTACATCTTTGGCTCACTAAAGGACTCCTTAGGTGGCCACAAGTTCACGACCGACACGGAGGTGAAACAGGCGGTGCATGAAAGGATTGCATGGCACTTTGATTGCAGGCACAGCCAAAAGATTTTTTCCCCGAGGTATCCATGCCCTCCTGACTCGGTGGCAGAAATGCATCAAAAAGCAGGAAGACTACATTGAAAATAGTGTACTTGTTCCAACTCTGTCTGTAATACAAGAGCTGTAAAAAAATATTTTCGGTTTTCATTTGACTGACTCTCGTAATTGAGTTTTTGTTGGCTAATTTTAATTTTGAGCAAATATTTTCTCCATAAGTTTTATTTGCTTATATTTCCATAAAAAATTTTTCTGTTTGATAAAATAATTCAAAAACTTTTCTGTATTAATAATAATGAAATTTTTGTAATTTCATAAAAAAGAAACATTATTAAAATGTCTTTATATTATTTACATTTTATAAAGGTAAATTATGCTTTAAAATTTATATATTCTAATTCAGTATTTCTCAACCAAGATTTTGTGAGTGATCATAATTGAAAAAATAAACATCATTTTATGAACTATTTACATTGGTCAATAAAGGAAATACTGAAATTTTTTCTACCTGTACTATTGATTTGCATTAGAATTAATATCTTTTGTGGGGAAGGGGAGCCATACAAAAAGAGTAAGCTAATAAGTAGAGTAAGAATTTATCTCTACTCGAAGAAGCATTAACAATTATTATTGGATTATTATACAGGTATTTACAAATTACTGATAATGCTAATGTACCATGAATTGTAAATGTTATAATTTTTATGTAGGGTTCCCTAACATCTGAAAATTATTTCAAGGATTTTTTCAGGTTAAGAAGGTTGAGAAAGGCTCCTCTAATTAATGTGGAATATTTTATAGCTCTGACATTTTGCATAAAAGAAAGTTTCTCATGTAATTAAAATTATTAATATTTAAATACTTTATATAATTTTAGATCCAAAAATATATATCTGCCAACTTCATTACATTCAAATCAAGAAATATATAAAAACCAACCACGTAGTATTACTGAATATGAACCAGGTCATTCATCAATTTCTGATAGAGAAGAAAGAATTGTAAGTGATAAATTGTAAGATTCTATATAAATGCTTAATATTGTTTTAATATTTAATATGCAATAGAATAATAATCATGAATCATATTTGTTTGTGCATAAGCTCAGAAATTTTGTAAAGAAAAAAAGTTTTATAAAAATGGTTTATACATGAATCAGTTAAAAATTAAAAAAATTTTTGTAAAATTTATATGCTCAGTTGTAGTGTGTCCCCATTGTATCTTCATGCCAGCAGATCAATCAACCATCATTATTCTTAATAAAGATCATCAGCTTACAAGGAAGAGTTTCAAAGTGTAAATCTCAGAATTTGATGAAATTCACCACAAAGTAATTTAGAGTTATTGATTTTAAATATGAAATTTATTTCTACAGAAAGTGAAACTCTCATTTTTTGCATAGTATGTGCATCATTCTTCAAAGAACTATTATTGTTATTATCAAAATGTTATGTGAACATTTATGTAAAATGCAAACTTTACAAAGCATAATAGAGTTGTGCTAGATAAATTAGATGCTAATCTAGAACCACGTTTTCCAAAGTGGGCTATACCACCCCTGGAGATGCTGGAATGATCCAGGAGGGCAATACTGGCCTCAGGTGCAACTGGGGGAGCAAAAATAAGAGGGTAATAGAAGCATAAAAAAAAGAAGAGAAGAAAATTTTGAAAAACTATTTGTATATATTTCACCTGTTGTGTAACAGAGTTTGTTTTAGTGATTACTTTATTTTCTAAATAAACACAAAATTCAACTTATAACATATCATTGATCAAGTCTGCTGATAGATCTTAACAAACAAATGTTGGCAGGCTAGTGTGTCGTGCATTGTTGGAAAGTCCAGCATGCATCAGCAGGAATGTGTGTGTGATGACTTGTTTACAATATGATACTATAAATAGGTAATATATATGAAATCTAATTTCTGAGTAGGTTGTTTCTGAATTGTGTGGCAAGCAGTTAACAATAGTGCAAGTGCAATAAGTATTTAAAAATTTTAATTCATATTCAATACCTTTAATCTTTATGGATTACGGATCATATAAAGCAAATTGTATTATTATTGTTTCTATAAAACAGCAATTTACACATGAGTATTATTCCTTGATAAACAAAAAACATAGGGCATTGTACCACCGTGCCATATGTTTTTTTTGTTTATCAAGAAATAATACTATGTTGCCATGTTTTTTGTTTATGAAGGAAGTGGAATAAAAAAAAAGTTAAAAAAATCCTGATTTTTATTATTCCAGCTTTTGCAAATCAGTCTTTTATTTGTGTATATTAGTTAAAAGTACTCACTTTTGATGGTTGTTCATTAACTTTTTCAGTTGCCGAACTATTTTTTTAAAATTGTTTTTATAAATGTTTTTTTAAAACCATTCGATATAATTTGGAATTTTTTATCCTATTTTGTTGATTTTGTAGTTTAATATTTCAAAATTATTCTGATTTTGGGATGAAATAAATAAAATTTTTGAAATTTTGAATAAAAATTGAATTTTTTATGTAATGAGCTCTAAAATGCTTAAAATTGAAAAAATATTGTAGATAATAGGAAAATATTGGTTTATTCTGTTAGAATAAACAAAAATATATCTTGATCATTTTTTGTTTCAATTTTGCCAATATTTAAGAGAAAAAGATGAAAAATGTAATGTAAATACTCTGTGCTATTCAAATGGGCATGACACTTTAATTGCTTTACTGCTATCACTGGCCTCCTGGAAAATTGGCTAATCCCAAGCCTACTTTACCACACAGCATGTTGTATTGGGTAGGTTGCTACAATAAATCAACTGTGGTCTAATTAGAGTAACATAAAGAATATTATAGCTGTTTATGTATGAGATGAGACTATTTTCATATGTTTGGATTTTTTGATATAAATTAGAAAAATTTATAAAAAATACAGTTAAAAATTATACAAATGAAGCAAAAAACAAGATAATAAAGTACAGTTAAAAATTATACAAATGAAGCAAAAAACAAGATAATAAATACAGTCGGACTTCCATATATCAAAATTCTCCGTATATCAAAGTTTTTTGTTAGTCCCGTGAAATTTCCATTGAAATTTGTTTCTGTATATCGAAAAAAATTTCTATATATTGAAATTTTTAATTTCAGAGGTGAAGGAAAAGGATAAGGTAAGGAGTCTAGAGATTGGGTCTGGCTAGAAAAAGCCAACAAATAAACAAAATGGATGTGTCGATTTGTATTGTGAGGGGGTTAATGTAAAGTTCTAGGGCTTGTTTCGGTTTTGTATGTTACTTGTGTTAATTGGCTTAAAAACCAAAACCAAAACTGAACTAGAGATTTTAGGTAGCCCAAAACCAAAACTGAACCGAGAGATTTTAGTTATTCTTTGTTCAGCTTTACTAAAATCGTTTACCATGTCAAAGAGAAAGTCGTTGAGTGTTGCAGAAAAAGTGGAATTGCTAAAAAATGTGGACTGTGGAATGAGAAAAAAAGATGTTGCGCAGAAATTCGGGATTCCACAAAAGTACAGTGTCAACAATACTAAAGAATTAGGAATCTGTTTTAAAAAGTCATGAAGTTGCAGAAGCTGACAGAAAATGATTAAGGACATGTAAGTATGATGACATGGACGAAGCAGTGTTGAAATGGCTGAAGATGGTGAGAGATAGAAACATGCCTGTCTCAGGACCACTCATAAAGGAAAAGGCAATGGAATATGCACAGAATTTAGGACATGAGGAGTTCCAAGCAAGTTCTGGATGGTTAGAAAACTTTAAGAAACATCATGGAATCAAAGGAAAAGTTATTTCTGGAGAAAGTGGATATGTATCTGAGACAGATTGTAGCCAATGGAAAACTACAAAACCAATTTTACAGGAGTATCAGTCTGATAATGTTTTTAACATGGAAGAAACTGGACAACCAATTTTACAGGAGTATCAGCCTGATAATGTTTTTAACATGGATGGATCTGGGTTCATAACATGGATGATCTTTTTTTTAAATGTTTACCAAATAAGACACTAACTTTTAAAGACGAT